>LBNU01022154.1:256641-281216 GCA_014162995.1 Artemisia annua | reverse complement strand
TGGTGATCCTAGCCTTCAGTTGAAATCGAGTCTTTGGCGGGGAATTTTTTTGAGTTCGATGTATATTGTTTGTTGTGGTGTTGTGTATTTGATCTGTCATATTTTTTTTTGTTGTGTTTTGTTTGTGTTGGCGCCGGATTTTTTCTTTTGTGGAGCTCAGGTCCGCGGGGGGAGGGTCATGTACAGTTGTTGTTGGATGTGTTAATTGAGGGATGACAGGGTGGAGTTGTGTAGGGTGAGCATGCTCGAAGTGAGAGGGGAGAGGCTGGTAGTTGCTTTCGCACAAACCAATGGGAGGTGAAGGTGAAGGCTAGGCGTCGAGCTATCCAGTGGTGACGTTGGAGGGGAGGGGAAAGGTCAGGTCGGATCGCTCTCGAACTCGCCGTTCTGTTGTATGTAAACGACAGTGGATTGGGCCTTGGGAATGTTGGGCTTGGGGAGGTTAGTGATCCAGAGGCGATCTATGAGCGCGTCGTTTGACCCGTTTTTAGTATTAAAACGGAAGTGGGATTGGGCTTTGGAAGTTTGGGCTTGGGAGGTTAGTGGATCAGGGGGTAATGGATTAGGGTGTGCTGTTTGTGTTTTGTGTTGGACTTGGATTTTTGGCTTGGACTCATAAGAGTCCGTTTGGTTTTATTAGTGAAAACAACAAAGACTAAATTTGTATAAACTGAAAATTGAGGGGCTGGAAATGAAACCTTTCTAAAGTACTTCAAGGGCAAAACTTGCAAAGGTTTAATAATCCAAGGACCGTATTGCAATTTTCCATTTTTGATTTGCATAGGGACCATTCTTGTCAAACTTGAAACTTGAAGGACCAATTTTGTAATTTTCTGAAAATCTTTAATCCAAGGATGAATTTTTGGTGTTTAGACCCGAACGATTACTGTGATCGTGTATGAATTTACAACGATCGCCAAACTTACAAGTGCCATTATTAGAGTGGTTGCAAAGTTGTGGTAGACTTTGGGACTTATTATAGGAATTTGAGGGGTTGCCTAGTTTGTCCGTTTTTGTGGCCAAGAGAGCAGTGGGGGACGAACTAGTACTATCCAAAACGGTGCCATGGTCGACAACCTCTTTCAAGGTTGATTCTGTAAGTAACAACATATTACATGCCGTTTCAAAAGATGGTAAGGGCTCACAGTGACGCATAATTTTAACTACGATTTTACATTAATAAATATCAACTCTAACTAATCCCTTAAACAACTTTATGAATAGAAAGAAAGAAATAAATATGTCATTTTTACAATGACTTTTACTAGTTTCGGGTATAGTAAAAACTGGGGTAAAAGTCAAATATGATAAACATGCTTTCTTCAATGTACCAAAATGATAAACATACTTATTTATTCAAATTTTGTACAAACTAATACATTTAGTAAAACACATGTGACGTGGGTTTTTTTTGTTTTTTTTTTATTTTTTTATTATTATTTTTTTTTTAATTTGGTACCTAAATTACAGATAAGCATATCCATGTAGACCAAATCCAACTCATCAAAATAACCCATTTCCACAACAATCCAACCCATGACCTAACCCATCTGCACAACTTATTTTAACCATATTTCCCCCAATTCTTAACAAGAAGCCTAATTTTCTAAACTAAACTCACCCAATTCAATACCCATTCCAAAAAACTCAATTTCTCCCGATTCTTAACAAGAACCCTAATTTCTAAATTAAACTTACCCATTTCAAAATACCCAGTTTCCCCCAATTTAAAGAACCCTCCTAACATGTCTTCATCATCATCAACTTCTTATGGTTCCTTACCAAGGTACTGCAAATGCAAAATACCTCAACTTCTGGTAAATTAATAACCTTTTTTGTTAAAAAAATATGGCATATTGTGATTTCTTCATCTTTGTCATTATTTCAGTGGTCTGGGAATCAATGTCGTGCATTTTATCCAGAGATTTATAATGAGTGGTATAAACAAACCATATACCAGATGTATATGCAAATGAACCCACATCAAAGAGGACGTTATGAAGCTCAAGTCAATAACCTTGAAAGGATTGCAAGGCTTGAAGATGAGTTTCAGTTGTACTATATGTTTTAAAAAAGTTTTAATATCAATGAAAGTTTAGTTTACTTTTTATAAATCAAGTTCCTTAAATCTTACTTTAAATTTCTGTTTTAGTTTAATCTTAGATCTATTAAGCTTGTTACTGTTTTATTATAATCTAGCAATCAATTTCACTTAACATCTTAGTTAATAATTCATTGTTATTCATCTAAAAAAAACATTACTGCTTATTCAGTTGTGATATTTGTTTGCATCATTTTAAATTGTTATTGCTTCACAACTGTTTCAATTCTGTCATAAATAGTACATCTGTGTTATGTGCTTCTTTGATGTTTGAGATCTGTTACCGGTTCATTTAAGCTAATTTGATCATAACATAAGCTTACTTGGTGGATTAGTAGATTAAATCTCATTGTGCTGTATTGAAATTTCATATCAGTTTAGTAACTAGTGTTTGGATCTGTGGGAATTTTAGTGTTTAAAAGCTGTTAGTAGTTAAGTTTTATAATCTAATTAAGTAGTTGCATAAGTAGCTTACAAACCTTAATTCAGTCAACATCATAATTAGTTAACTAGGTTAGATTAAAACTCATATTAGTCAAAGTTAATTGCATTTGAAAAAGTCAAAAAAATCCAAAAATATTTTGCAATTCCACTTTTAGCTTGATTTTTAATTCTCTCATACTTAGGCCATTTAAGCTGAAACTTTGGAATTTGATAGTTTACCAGCTTGTCCTTTTCAAAGTAATTTTAGTTTAATTTTGGGATTATATTTTAATAGCTTTTCACAAGCTTCTTATAGGCTGTTTTCACCAATTGTGCCCTGCACCTTTTGTTCTGTCTCGACAGCTAGTGTTCATAAGCCCATAGACTCTTTATTAGTTAAGCTTGCTTTGAGATTTTTGGGGCTTTTAGAAGCTAGTAGTAGTGGCTTATTAGAATTGTGCTTAAATTGCTCTTTGCAGCTTATTTGAATACCTTAATTGTGCCTTACTTTTGCCTCCTTGGGACTGCTTTGGCCTTATTTGAATTAGAGTGCTCAGTTTAAGCTTGTATTCGAGATTAAGCTTGTTAAATCTTTTAAGCTTGTGGTTTCTAAGTGATTAAGCTTGATTTGAGGTTTCTATTGCTTGTGCTTTTCAGTTTCTGCCTATTAGCTTTTCTAAAGTAGCTTTTAAGCCTTATTGAAACTTTTTGGGGAATTACAGTTTTTGCAGCTTAAGCCTCATGTTACTACATTTATAGAACATCTGGAGCATAACAGTGAATAAACATAAACGCAATATACATTTATAGGCCATTTAAGTATGAGAGAATTAAAAATCAAGCTAAAAGTGGAATTGCAAAATATTTTTGGATTTTTTTGACTTTTTCAAATGCAATTAACTTTGACTAATATGAGTTTTAATCTAACCTAGTTAACTAATTATGATGTTGACTGAATTAAGGTTTGTAAGCTACTTATGCAACTACTTAATTAGATTATAAAACTTAACTACTAACAGCTTTTAAACACTAAAATTCCCACAGATCCAAACACTAGTTACTAAACTGATATGAAATTTCAATACAGCACAATGAGATTTAATCTACTAATCCACCAAGTAAGCTTATGTTATGATCAAATTAGCTTAAATGAACCGGTAACAGATCTCAAACATCAAAGAAGCACATAACACAGATGTACTATTTATGACAGAATTGAAACAGTTGTGAAGCAATAACAATTTAAAATGATGCAAACAAATATCACAACTGAATAAGCAGTAATGTTTTTTTTAGATGAATAACAATGAATTATTAACTAAGATGTTAAGTGAAATTGATTGCTAGATTATAATAAAACAGTAACAAGCTTAATAGATCTAAGATTAAACTAAAACAGAAATTTAAAGTAAGATTTAAGGAACTTGATTTATAAAAAGTAAACTAAACTTTCATTGATATTAAAACTTTTTTAAAACATATAGTACAACTGAAACTCATCTTCAAGCCTTGCAATCCTTTCAAGGTTATTGACTTGAGCTTCATAACGTCCTCTTTGATGTGGGTTCATTTGCATATACATCTGGTATATGGTTTGTTTATACCACTCATTATAAATCTCTGGATAAAATGCACGACATTGATTCCCAGACCACTGAAATAATGACAAAGATGAAGAAATCACAATATGCCATATTTTTTTAACAAAAAAGGTTATTAATTTACCAGAAGTTGAGGTATTTTGCATTTGCAGTACCTTGGTAAGGAACCATAAGAAGTTGATGATGATGAAGACATGTTAGGAGGGTTCTTTAAATTGGGGGAAACTGGGTATTTTGAAATGGGTAAGTTTAATTTAGAAATTAGGGTTCTTGTTAAGAATCGGGAGAAATTGAGTTTTTTGGAATGGGTATTGAATTGGGTGAGTTTAGTTTAGAAAATTAGGCTTCTTGTTAAGAATTGGGGGAAATATGGTTAAAATAAGTTGTGCAGATGGGTTAGGTCATGGGTTGGATTGTTGTGGAAATGGGTTATTTTGATGAGTTGGATTTGGTCTACATGGATTTGGTCTACATGGATATGCTTACCTTCGGTTTGGCCAAGTCCTGACCCCTTCAATCCAGCAGATTGGGTTTTATCTGCCTGGTCAACAGGGTCAGTTCCCAAGTTTTGGGCACCTCCAGGAATGATTGTTGTTTCCCTATCAGCGAGTTGTATATTTCTCTCTGAGTCTTGGGGACCTCCATTTAAGTATGAGAGAATTAAAAATCAAGCTAAAAGTGGAATTGCAAAATATTTTTGGATTTTTTTGACTTTTTCAAATGCAATTAACTTTGACTAATATGAGTTTTAATCTAACCTAGTTAACTAATTATGATGTTGACTGAATTAAGGTTTGTAAGCTACTTATGCAACTACTTAATTAGATTATAAAACTTAACTACTAACAGCTTTTAAACACTAAAATTCCCACAGATCCAAACACTAGTTACTAAACTGATATGAAATTTCAATACAGCACAATGAGATTTAATCTACTAATCCACCAAGTAAGCTTATGTTATGATCAAATTAGCTTAAATGAACCAGTAACAGATCTCAAACATCAAAGAAGCACATAACACAGATGTACTATTTATGACAGAATTGAAACAGTTGTGAAGCAATAACAATTTAAAATGATGCAAACAATGATTAAATGAAGCAATATCACAACTGAATAAGCAGTAATGTTTTTTTTTAGATGAATAACAATGAATTATTAACTAAGATGTTAACTGAAATTGATTGCTAGATTATAATAAAACAGTAACAAGCTTAATAGATCTAAGATTAAACTAAAACAGAAATTTAAAGTAAGATTTAAGGAACTTGATTTATAAAAAGTAAACTAAACTTTCATTGATATTAAAACTTTCATAAGAAAAAGAGATCTGTATATAGTGGGTCTACAGGATGATCGACGTGTTGTCTATGAAGTTAGGAGATGGGGTCAATCCTTAAGGTATTTTATTGGTTCTAGTGCAACAGGGTTTGGGGAACAATATTATCAACTTTTTGGTACCGTTACTAGGGTTGGGGTAATTGATAATGGAAACTTGTTCAATAAGGATCTAGGCTTTCAACCACTAAACAACGCTATTTTGAATGTTTTAAACGAGCGAAATACGTTGAGATGGAATCATAGCGTTGGTGTTTTTGCTATGATGTGGTCAGAGCCGTGTCGTTTTAAATGGGTTTACCATAAGTTGAATGAGGTCATGGATTTGAGAGAGTATCTTAATACCGATGGAGAAGGCTGTACTTTTTTGAGGATTCTACCCAAATTTTGGAGTGATATATCAGAGTGTGCAAGAAAGGTCGTACTCGAAAAGGGTCAGCCAACTTGGTTCCAGCCCGAAAATCAATGGTTTACGGATGCCGGAGCCAGGAGCCTGAAAAGTTACAAAATATGGGCTGAGGATTCCCTGTTCATACAAACATGGACGAGGGACCCACCCCCCGCTGGCCCCACTCCTCCTGATTGGGGTCGTTTTGGTCGCAACTATGGTAGTGGCGGGGGTGGTTATGGTCGTGGCGGCAGGGGTGGTGGGGGCAGGGGCAGTTACGGTGGTGGTGGCAGGGGCAGTTATGGAAGGGGCGGTGATGGCCTACAAGGCAATCCTGGTGCTGGTAGCAGAGGCGTTTATCGTGGTCATGGCGACATCACTTTCAATGTAAGTTTATGCATATTTTCTATGGTATATTATATGTATCACCAACAAAATGAATAATCATGCTGGTTGGTGCTTTTCAGGTTACTACGATGGCAACAATGTTCTTTGAAGACGGTTGGTTGGATGAGGAGACAAGAGCAAAAGCAAATGAGTGCACTCTTGTGATTGAATCCTTGGAAGAAATAATGCTGGAAATTGGTGGCGTTTCTGAGGTATGAGTGAAGGGGCTACTTGCATCGCTTGTGAAATTGTTTATCGAGCTATTTGTTACTTTTTTTTGGGGGTAAAAGGGTTAATTCACCCCGGTAAAATGAGCTATTTGTTACTTGCATAGAATCCGGGGTTTTTGTAGGTTTAAGTAGTGTGATTCTGTAGCTAGTGTAGAATTTTTAAAATTTGCAACATGCAGTAAAAAGATTATTTGGAAGTGAGAGCAAGTATGTTTGATTTTTCTTGTTTAGCTGTGTATTTGGCGAGTCAGATAAACAATGTAGAAAATTAGTAGAATCTGGGATACATATATATTCAATTTATTTTAGGGTTTTATGTTTAGGGTTAGTTTAATTGTGTTATTACAGTATATGTTTAGTCAGGGGCGGAGGGGTTGTGGGCCCCCCAAAAGTTTGAGTTGGGAAAACAACAAGGCTTGTATTTATATAAATAAAGGAAATGCAGAGTTCTTCTTTCCTTACAAGTCAGTGAGGCATAGTAGAATAATAAAACAAACAATAGCATTAATTTTCTCTGAGGATTTTAAACCCTTAGAAAACATAATTAATTGTCAATAACTATTGTTTGTATGATAATTTTCTCTGTATGCTGTAAACTTTTATGTGCGGTTAGAGTGAAAGCATGTTAGCTTGAACAATTGTGTTAAATTCACTGTATGGCGTAAACTTTTTTAAATTCGCGTGATTGATTTGAATTCTAGGGTTTTATGTTGTGTTTGGTTGATAATGGAGTTGTAGGATGTGGATCGTATAGGAATGTTAGTTTATCGAATTCGAATGTGGAATTGGTTGTTGCAAGCCTGTAAAGTATTTGCATCGCTTGTTAAATTGTTTATTGAGCTATTTGTTACTTGGATAGAAAAAAGATTATTTGGAAGTGAGAGCAAGTATGTTTGATTTTTCTTGTCTAGCTGTTTATTTGGCGAGGCGGTAATCAACCACAAACTGTTGCAATGCATGATATGGCTGTGTCTCAGGTTGCTTGGATTCGAGAGATGAATATGTTGGTCTCAGGAAGCTGGGATAAAACGCTAAGGTGTGTATTTTTCTTTAATAGTGCTGATTTTTAGTATGTTTTTTAGATTTTGTGACGTTGGTGGTGAATGTGTTTCTTGATACGATTCCATCAGAGTTTCTGATTTGTTTACTTATGGCTTATTATGTTCCATATTAGGACACAGATGGGTTAAAAAAAGGTAGCTAAATTGGAACGGGTCAAATGGGCTGAAAGTCACCCAAACAGCATTATTAACGTATAAAACCTGCAAAAAATCATTTTATAATATTGATTCATATTATTAAAGCGCTGGCAACACGTGTTTCTTGAGTCAACCCGATACAAAGGACCCTTTTTGACTCATACGTGACCTGCTCTTTTTTGACCCCTAGTCTTGTTTGTATATAATTCTGAGAGTAAAGGTGGTCTAGAGTTATAAGTAAAGATTTTAGCGAGTGTCCTGCTTCTTTCTCTCTTCTTTTCAGAAGGGTGCGTGTTTGTTTTGTTCACAAATCCAATTAGAAGAAATTGATATTGGTACTCGATTATTTATCTTTGCTTCATGTGTAGCATTATCTGGTAGGATTTATGACTGCTTCAATTCTTTAATAGGGCATATTGTCCTGATAATCAGCAACATTTAATGGTTAATTCTTGAATAGTTTGGTTTGGTTCCTTAATATTACCTTTCCCCCAAAAGTTACTGTCTCTTACCATGGTTTTTATGTTATGCGATCTCTTATAGGTACTGGGACTTAAGACAACAGACTCCAGTCCACACTCAGCAACTTCCCGACCGCTGCTATTCACTTACAGTGAGACATCCCCTGATGGTTGTTGCTACCGCTGATAGAAATCTTATTGCATATAACTTGCAAAACCCTCAGGTAAACCGTTTTCTTGCAACCATAACTACATACAGAGTATATTATAATCTTGAAGTGTTATAAGGCTTATGGTTAGATGTGGCAGTTTCTAGTTTTCAACTCATTTGCTTATGCCTGGGTCATTTCGGGTTAAACAAAATAGGTTTAAAGGAAAGATGTCACATGGGTTAAAATTCAAGCAAATAGTAATGATTATGCACAGACCTCTAAATGATGCATTTTGACCTGCACTATAAATTATCGTTTTGACCCATTCCCCAACCCACTAACTGGTTGCAGTTTAAAAGAATCTTTTATATATGACAAATGGTTGACTGACTTGAACTTTACATTCAACAGGCAGAGTTTAAAAGAATCCAGTCCCCCTTGAAGTACCAAACTAGGTGTGTTGCTGCCTTTCCTGATCAGCAAGGTTTCTTGGTATGTTTCATGTTGAATTATATCTTATAAATTATAATGTTTGTTTAGTTTAGTTTAATACTTTTGTATTGATAATGAAATATTGGTTTGTAGGTTGGGTCGATTGAAGGAAGGGTTGGTGTGCATCATTTTGATGACCAACAACAAAGCAAAAACTTCACATTCAAATGCCACAGAGAAGGGAATGATGTCTACGCTGTCAATTCCCTTAACTTCCATCCTGTAAGATTTTTTACTTTTACAGTTCTACTTATGGGGGGGAAAACAGTTTGTAAATGCTAAAGGTGACATGATGGGAAAGTTGGGCCTTGAGCCAAAACAAGTATTCCATAGTATGGGTTGAATCGGGCCACCTTGGATTAATATGAAAGCGTTTTTTGCTCTTTTTTTCATTCAAATAAATATTGAATGCATCAAGTACGATTATAAACTAATAATAGTACAAAATTGTATTTCTAAGTTTAACCAGTTGGACTCTTTCAAGACCTGTTCGTTTTTAGCTAAATCTTTTGACCTGTTTGAGATTAAATAAACCCAAAATAGACCCAGTTGATAAGTAAACGGGTCAATGTTTCCACCTCTAGAAAGTGCTATATTGTTGGTTGACAACTTGTTTGAAGAGAGTTTGGCATTTTAAACTTTTAAACTTCACTATTTGATTCTAAATGATAAACTCTCTTCATATTTGAATGTTCAAAAGGACAAGCCCTTAACAGCCTAACCGCACATTATTTTTGTTCAGGTTCATGGCACATTTGCAACTGCTGGATCTGATGGTGCCTTTAACTTCTGGGATAAAGATAGCAAACAAAGATTAAAGGTATTTCCATGTTTCCTTTGTAATCTAGACTGTTCACTGAACATGTCTAATGTATAATGATGTACATATATCATGTATCTGTAGTTTTCTTTTTGAGCAATCCCAGATGATGGATAATCTATATATGTATGGCGCGCTCCTGTTAAATTTTATATTGTTTGTCGAGTTCTCTGTATATGTTGATGAAGATGTGTGATTGTTTGTGCAGGTTGCTGATGTGAAGAAAAATATAGAAACTGCTCGGATGGATATGTTTATCCAGCTGCACAGCAGAAGCTTCTTCATCAGGGTAAAGTGTTGGAAGATCGCACTACTTTGGAAGAGAATGGAGTTGGGCGCAATAGTCTTATCTTCGCAACGTTATCCATGGTACTTTTCAAAAGATTAGGGATGCTTTCAGATGGTGAAGCTTCAACAGCAGCCGCTGCCCCAAAGGTACTGATTTATGAAAATTTATAGTTATGTTGTTTTCGAATGTGGAATTGGTTGTTGCAAGCCTGTAAAGTATTTGCATCGCTTGTGAAATTGTTTATTGACCCAAAATCCTATTATAAATGCTATATAAATAACTAGTGTGTCAAACATGATCACAAATCCATTTCCGATAATTAAAATCCATTTCCGAGTCTGCTGCTTTACACTTTTGTTGATCGAAAAACATTTTATATCTATATTATTACTCTTTGGCTTTCATATAAAATCTCTTTAGCTGTTGAAATTCAAAAGATAACATTGTCCCTGGTAAACATGAACATTTATGAGTATCGTATTTAAATCTTTCCTAATGGATTAAATTCTCAGGTACTGTGGTGGATACTAAGATTTGCCATCCTTCTGAGTTTGATTTCTATCTCTGCAGCCATGCTGGCATTCAGGTGAACCCTTTTTACTGTATAGGTTTTTCATATATCTCCTTTGCAAAGTAATTTATGTGAAGTATCAAGTAAAATAAGTCTCCATTTTGTGGTTTTCTCTTTGCAGGGAACGAGCTGCCCCACTCACTACCATGTTCTCTATGATGAGAACAAGTTCACTGCTGATGGCTTGCAGATGCTCACAAACAGCTTGTGCCACACGTAATACAACTACTAACCCTGTTATCATTTGACAAGTTTCTAAAAAACTTGCTTTGTCATAAACCTAACTTAATTGCATTTCAACTTTCAGGTATGCTAGGTGCACCCGCTCCGTCTCCATTGGTATGCCCTATACTTCTGTATTCATATTTCCATCTTCTAATCGCACATTATCGACTGACTCTAAAACTCTTAATTTGTATATTTCATACATCATTCCTAACTGAAACTTGTGTTTGCAGTTCCACCCGCATACTATGCTCATCTAGCTGCATTCAGAGCTTGGTCATACATGGAGGGGGATCAGTCAGACACCAGTTCGCGTGGTCAGCGTGCGACAAGAGATCGTGTAGCTGAAGTGCGTTATGTTCTACTGTTAGGTTGGTGTAATGGCGTTTTTGAGCCTTAAAACTTTTGGGGTATTTTGATGGTACTTGGTTATTCAGACTTTAGTTATGGTTGGTTTTAATATGTGGAGTTTTTGTTGGTTTTATCATCCCCATGTAGTATGTTAATAAGTAGTAGACATTGCCAAGCAGTGCTTTTGTTTGTGCCTGAGATTTTGATGCTAGTTTTTGAACAATGAGAAGTTATCTTAAAATCCTTGTTATGTTTTCTGGAAGACCCGAATGACTAAAATAATCTATTACTGTAACTCTCTGTTAATTGCCTAAAATAATCAACTTGCTTATTACTTAGATGCCTAATAAAATGTCTCAAACTGCCCTTGTTTTGTTTAGTTTGATCGAGTTGGAGTTTTTGTGTGCCACTGAATGTCTGCTCTGTCAAATAGTTGTTTAAAAGTTAAAAAGGGTTTTGTTCATTAAAGTAATTTCATTTGTTAATTTCTTTGGCTCAACACTGTTTTTGGCACCAAAAACACCTCCTATTTTTTTTTTATTATTATTATTATTTTTTTCTTGAAATACCCCATAAGTACATAATCACTTACCCCATGAGAGGAAAAAACCCCCAAAGTCTCAAATTTCCTTGCTGGAACAGTAGCTGACGACGTCAAGAAGAAATCCCTGACGGCGTCAGGCGTGAAAGAGAGCAAAAAGAACAGAAAGATTGTGACGGCATCACGAATAGGGCGTCAAGAGTAAAAGAGCATGACGGCCTACACATGACAGCATCAGACTTGGATCTAGGCAGTCCGAGGAATAATATGGTGGCGGGTTGACGGCGTCAGCCAATTGCTCTTGACGCCGTCACCCCTCAGAATCTATATATATAATTCTATTTTTCATTCATTAAGGGAGGAACTTAGAGAGGAACTTTGTGTGTGAAACTAGGGTCGACTTTTGTAAACCCTAGGTGATATTTTACAGTAACTTGAAGGGTTTTTACCCTTGGGAACCTTTCATGATCAATTAAGATAAGTCTTCTCTTTAATTTAATCAATATGTCTATGTATTGGTTGTCTATATCTCTTGCTTGTCTTAATTCCATCATGCTAGGCTAAATTATCATTGTGTTTGCTTGGATCTAATGAAACCTAGATATTAATTATGTGTTGATTGCTTGTTTATAGTTGTATTGGGTGAATGATTTCGATGTTAAGCTTAAGAAAACTGACAGACTTCCAAATGGTAACATGCTTGAACGTCTTAGGAAACATGAACCAATGTGCACTAGGTTTTATTGGTTGTATTTAATGCATGAGTAAATTCTAATGATCCCATGTTAGGAGCTTCTTTGCCGGCTCGACATAGGAGTGAAGTAGGCACTCATAGAATTGGGGAATTAAGTGCAACACCCCATGAATGGTATTAAGGAATACAATCCGTCATCCACGCAACTATAACAAGTAATTAACACGTAAAAGATATCTAGGGAGTAAGGAAATCTAAGTAAACACAATTCTACACATATTGATCACACCTCCAATTAATTTAGTTTATTTCATTTCAGTATTTAATTTAGTTTAATCGTAGTAATTGGGTTAGTTGGCTAGCAACTAATTCCGTCCCTCTTCTAAAAACCGAGATTTACTTGCTTTCATAAAAAACCTAAAAATACAAAAAGAATCTTCCCTCACCTTTAGATTTAATCTTAGGCTTTCTAACCCTAGCGACACTATTCCCTGTGGAGAACGATCAATCTCCCGTACTTGCTACTATACTATACTACAACGATCAGGTACACTGCCTGGTTGGGGGTTGTAACCTTCTCGAGATCCCTCGAGAGGTAAAGCCTGGTGCGATCCCCACGCTACCAAATACGAGTGGACATCGCCTCGATGTGATACGTGTAAGCTTTTTGGTCATACGCTGCTTGATTGTCCTAAGTCTGTTCCACCTCTTACTCAGCCTAAACAGAGTGTTGATGATGACTTTCAAACGGTCAATAACAAGAATAAATGTAAGAATGGTGGTCACAATACTCCGGGTAAAGGAGGTTTTACTAAACTGCTATGGGTCCTAAGTTTAGGTATCAACCTAAAGCGCCTCATCCTGAACCCAAAAAGGTGGATACTACAAAGAAGAAGGTCGTTGATATGGCTAGTACGAGTGGTACGAAGATTGCTATATCAAACCGGTTTGATGCTCTTCATATGGATGATACTGATGACTTTTGTATTCCTACCAATGAAGTGACTAAGGATGTGAATTCTGGTATTCTAAAGGAAGCTAAGGAGGACGGGTCTTTAGATACTGGTAATGCATCACAAGAACCGCTTGTGAGTGATTCAATGGGAACAAAGGAGGTTGGTTCTACTCCTGTAGTTGAGAAAATTGGGGAGCTTGAAAAACTAATTATTGATGGGAAAGCTACTCTTGTGGATGATGATGGTCATCCTATTCAAAAGGTTGATTATCCGGGGTCTACTTCTTCTACTAAGAGGGTTAACCCATTCTCTAACGTGGGAGAGATTGTTGTTTCAGACAGTGATGAAGACGAGGTTGTGAATACGTTTGATGAGTCCATGAACCTATTTGGTGGTGGTCATGATCGTGAAGATGATTATGATGACTATGCGGATCAGGTCTACGATCTTCCAGGGAATTTGGATGCTTTATATGACACGTATGGTATCAAGCTCCAAGGTCTTGGTAGAAAGTAATTTTGTTTTCATAGGAGTCTAATGGTTTCCTTTTAGTATGTGGTTTTTTCTTATTTAGAGAATTGGAAGTATCTTGTTATGTAAGCTTTTCCGCCTATGTAACGGGCTGAGATATGGGATTCACCCATATCCTTTGTACTTAAACGTTTTTTGAAGTAATATATTTACCGGGTCTTTTGACCATTTACCCAAAAAAATTTACAAGAAAACTATATATTGTTAGGGCCAATATATATTTTTAATGGGCCAACCTACTTTCAAATATTCGATCATGTGTGTTTAATTGTGATTGTGCTGTTTTTATCATCATGAATCGTTACAATTATAAATCCAGAGGCGTATTTGGTCAGAGTGTGTGAAAAGAGGGGTTAATTGGGGTAAAAAAAACCCTAATTTGAAGTTTTTATAAGTGTTGACCGGGTGGTATAGGCGTTGACCGATTTGACCCGCCTAGCGTAATTTGACCGCCTAGCCCGATTTGACCCACCTAGGCGGGATGTTGACCGCCTTTTGACCAAAACGCCTAATTCAACTGCCTAGTTTCAAATCGCCACGGTAAGTGACCGCCTAGCGCCTAGGCGGTCGCCTAGACCGCTTTTTACAACACTTGCCTTGCGGTGAATGAATCAATAGTGTCATCTTTCTCCATTTGTAATATCTCAAATTCGGATTTGAGTGTTTGTAGTTTTGCCTTTTGCACTTGATCCACTCCAACATTTCTAGTCTTTAATGTATCCCAAACTTCTTTTGCACTTTTGCCATTTGCCACTTGCAATGTCATATCTTCGGATAGTCCTTGAAATAGGTACACAATTGCAGTCTTGTCTTGCTTTTCATCGATTTTAGTTTCAACGGTAGGCTCAATCATTTCCCATAGACCATTTGCTTGTAAAATAATCTTCATTCTTATTGACCATATCGTATAGTTTGTTCCCTTCAACAAGGGGCATTGGAAATAGGGTGTCGATCCCATCCCCTTAATTGTATTGTTGTTCAAACTGTTACTAGATTCGTCTTCTTTTCCCATAATTAATTTTGAAAATGTCTTGAGTGTAATATAATACTCTTATAAAACTTTTGAAACTTTGTTAATAACTTTATAATTCTTTAAAAAAAACTTAATAAAGTAAATCTTAAAACCCTTTAAACTTTTAAAACTTTATAAGAAGTTAAAAAAACTTAAAACTTATAAACCTTAAACTTTATATATTTCTTATCTTAAACCCAATAAAAATCTTAAAACTTGTTTCTTATCATAAACCTAATAAGAAAATCTTAAAAAACTTGTTTCTTATCATAAACCTAATAAGAAAACTTGAAAAACTTCAAACTCTTAAAACTAAAAATACTTAAAAAAAAAAACTCAAATATAAAAGGAGTAACCTTTATAAAACAAATCTATGCAATATATATCACTAATACTAATATACTATAAAAAATAAAAGTGGATGGCGTGTTTTGTAGTTTTTGGAACTTGAGCGCCTCTTTTTTTCTTCTTTATCTCCTCTGTAATAATAAAAACGTCTCTCCCTTGAGACACGAATACTGCTTCTGATTTTTGATGGTTGACCGCCGAGTATACGGCTTGGTTAACCACTTCTTCTCCACGGTTGATGTGTTCTTCTCGAACGCTTGTAATCCCTCTGGTGCGAAAATTAGGTTTTCATGAATTTGGGATTTTTCTGAACCGTGTATGATTTGGGCTTCTTCGTATCAATTGAATCAATTCGATTTCTGCCCTTTTGATGACTTTTGTTTTATCTGAATTTGGTATTGTTTTTTTTTCTTGTTTTGAATCGATTAGATATCGGTTTTGTCTAATCGTGATGATTATAATGGATTGGATTTGGCTCTGTTTCGGTATGTAATTCTTGACAGAATTTTTGCAAAAAAAATAAAACCAAGATGAAACCTTTGATCACTTATGTGACTGATCCCTTGGTGACAAAACGAGGTCTCTTGATTAGATTCAGGAAACAATGAAAATGATATCTTGATTTTGTGTGTTTGATTGGTTTTGCAAAAGGTTTACCGAAAAGAAAACATAGTTGGTTTGATTCTAAACACGGATGATAAAAAAAAACCTTGGTATATGATGATCTGGTTTAAACAACCATACCTGCTCTAAAGAAAATAATAAAAACTTTTCAAGTTTTCATTTATTATTTTTTTGAGACTATCAAGGTGTATAAAATGGATTGCAACATGTATAAAACGGTGTATAATTTGGAATCACTTTTGTGTTACAAAACTCCAAAAGTGACGGATCGACACTTTTGCTTGAGACATAAATATGAGCATCAACGATAAGCAATAGCTCAAAAAAAAAATTATTATGAAGAATTAGTTAATCAGGTTGACACATACAAATTAGCATCAAAGGTGTTGTAGGGGGTAGGTTAGAGGCAATAAATTCAAATCTTTTTGCTTAAATGTTGAATACCTAGATCATTCAAATGAAACTAGCAGCTAGCTGACCTCCATCAATCGAGCTTAATTTGTGGACTCATCTGCATGATGGAAAATGTGGTCGACGACGCACGTAGAACTCATGATGTACTATAATTTTATCAATTATGTACAACGATCAAGTGGTGTATATGAAGTATATCCTTTAGTATTTGAACTTGTTTGAGTGGGTCAAGTGTCTGGAATTTATAATGCTCAAACCATGCGAGATAAGAAAAAGTTTAAATGTGATGCCCCGTTTTGTACTTCTATCGCTAGGATAAGCAAGGGGGGCCATCACGTGTGATTACCATTGCGTGAATTGAAAAGAGTAATTGTTGACGTATGTGTCCGGACGACACATGCCGGACCGAAGAGTCTCTACTAGTCCGAAGGGAATTACCGGAGGGCGGATGCTACTCTTGTCCGAGGAGCATATGCCGAAGGACCGTAAAGGTATACACTCCTTTTTATACAGGTGCATCCTTTTATCCCGCAGTCCGATGCAAGAACCAGACTACGCCGCCTAACCCGGATATTACGGGGTTGTGTTTTACACGTGACCTGACACCTAGTACCTAGACTAGGTGTAGCTCGGCGTGTTCCTTCCCAAGGCAAAACATGTATCGAGGAACCAACTTTGGTACCTAACTCTTTCTCTCTCTATAAATACTACTCTTTGTATCTCATTTAAGGCATCATCTCACACACACATATATTACACACTCATATATTCATACTAAATCCACCATACACAAGGTGATGACTTGACCGTCGGAGGGTGGTTCCCGGGGCTTCGGCCTCGGGACCCCTTCTAACGGGTTCTTTCATGTTTGTAGTATACTTTCAAGCTCGGGACAATGACGGAAGGCACGCGACAGCCGTCAAGATCTACCCGACAGAAATATGCTTCGACAAATTGGCGCCATCCGTGGGACACGTTATTCAATCTACTAATAGCTAAGAATGACGGGTCGTACTTTCAGTCAGGCATCAAGTGTTCGGTTATGGACATTCGGCCTAGATATCCGTTACGGGCATCAAGTGTTGACGATACAGTATGAACCGACTAAAGGTTGTCCGATGCACTGCCTCGCTCGGATATGGGCCTACGAGTTATCACACTCTAGCCAAGAAGATGGTTGCAACTCACTGATCGAAGGATTCCAGCTTGGTTTCGGGTCCAAAGAAAATGTGGGTCTACAGGTTGTCACACTCTAAACAACGGGGAGGTTTGCTTACCTGATTCGATTTCAAGGAAACGTTTTTGTTTACGTTTTGCATTAACCTCATTTCTGTAAGTATTCGACTTCCTTTATGCGCTCTCCTTATCGACCACATGTGTTGGCATTATCTTAAAACCAGATACAAAATATGTAGTCTTGGATATCTTAAAATCAACCTTAGATCTGCTGCCACTACTTGCCTCATTTCTCATGTGTTTTACACGAGGGGAAATCTTGAAAGGAAAAGGGGGATAAGTCTCTTTTTCATTAAAGTTGATAGGTCCCTTTCAACTGCATAAAGATCTTACTAGTAAATATTATCACTATTCCAAATCTTACACATATTATTTTACTTTTAAAGTACATACTTTACTTTATCATTCTTTTTGGTACAAGAGATAAAAAGTTGGTTTTTGCAAAAATAAATAATGCTTATCTACTACTATTAAGATATTATTGTACTACTATATCAGGCGGAGTGAACAACATAAGGTACAAAAATAAGGAAGACATGGGAGTGTGCTAACAACTATTCCCTTTATCTACTTTTCTACTTGGAAATGGATTACACTGTTAGCATGGGAAAATACAAAAAGTTGACTTAAAGTTGCTTTGAAAACTACACAACACTATTTAGTGTCGACACATCCAAATAAAAAAAAAATCTTGCACTACTTACATGTGATATTATGACGCTTCTGAGACAAACTTTTGTCAAACTTGATAAAATAGACTCCGAAATAATCACGATAGAAGGAATGTGTACGCATGTTAATAACTATAGTCCAAGCGATGGTTGATCCTTCTCAATCATAACTCCGGCCGTCTAAAGCTCAGCTCCGAGCGGCAAGCTATAACCTCCATTTTTCTAATCTCTCGTCTACCTATCCGGCTTCATTTCTTGAGCTCCCACCACTGAACAGATATATTACTCACCTTGTCTTTGGGGGGGCATTCTTCGGTTCTCCTTTCACTTGTTCCAACATCCCCGAACTTTGGAATAGACCATTGGAATAAACACAAACCTTGAGTTCCGAATGAACCTCTCTCAGCTTCATTATTTGGCCTATCGAGCATGCACTCGATTTAAGGTCATGTTGCCATCTAATGTTCTTTATCTGATAATTCCATGATCAAGTTGTAATGCGATCCCTAGTTAACAACTTTCTGTCCTTCGGCCAACTTCCGTCAGACGTTTCAATTCATGATTCCCGAGCGCATTGTAACTATGCTGTTAGACTTGAACTTTGTCCAAATTTTAAACCATATATTTGTTCTTTTTGTCTATCGATGGAAGCACCTTCGGGTTTAAAGGACACGCATATGGTCTTCCAGCCAATTCCACCGTCGTTTATTTTTGTTATCTCCGGATACATTTACAAATGACAATCAGTATTTAATGTCTGGCTTCGTTAAGCTAGCCTTATGAACCCTTTTATCGGTTCTTTACTCGGTTTCTTCCCGGTCTCATGACCTGCTTTACTAGATCATAACACTCGAAAAGATTCATGTGTCAAAACTACAATTTTACATTATGCCTGTGAGATTAGTCTAAATTTTAAGATAGACCCTCAAAATTAGATATTATAATAATCCACTTATGAAACTTAAAACTAAATATGATCNAGCATCAACTAACAGGTATTTTCAACTTATGACCTCCGGACCACTAACTGTCCAGCTAATAATCCTTCATCTATTGCTTGTCTGAAAGGATTATATTACTACTTTTATTGCATGTTAAACGAACAAACACATCTAAAAGTTTTGCAGAAGTATTGCCTTTTATCTTACAAAGGGGGGTCGCTGTAAATGAATAACCGGACAACTTAATGTTATGTGAACATTAGTGTTACTTTCTTACTATGAGAAAAGCATATTTTGTACTTCAAGTTCAACGATACTAACAAGATTTAGTACCGTCAAACTGGGGGGAGTACAGCGGCATGATACCTCCGTCATTTATATCACAGTTGTGGTGATATCATATTTTTCATATCTAACGAGAGAAAGCAAAAAATCTTCCAAGTTTTATTCTACAGGCAAGCATAGCAGTATGATCCCCATCAGTTATCTTACGATTCGGCTTTAACCCAATCTTTCTATTGATACATAAAAATATTATGTTTGTCATATCTAACGGGAAGAGGGAAAGAGCTTTCATGTCTTGTTGTGCAGGAATAACGGTATGAGGTTCCACATGCATAACAATTACAAGAATATGGTACGGGTCGTTATTTTACACCGTCACCAGACGGGTCGTTATCTTACACCGTTATCAACAAACGGGTCGTGAAAGCACACCGTCTTTAAAACGGGTCGTGAAAGCACGCCGTTATCAACAAACGGGTCGTGAAAGCACACCGTCTTTAAAACGGGTCGTGAAAGCACACCGTTATCAACAAACGGGTCGTGAAAGCACACCGTCTTTGAACCGGGTCGTGAAAGCACACCGTTATCAATAAACGGGTCGTGAAAGCACATCGTCATTGAACCGGGTCGTGAAAGCACACCGTCTTTGAACCGGGTCGTGAAAGCACACCGTCTTTGAACCGGGTCGTGAAAGCACACCGTCTTTAAACCGGGTCGTGAAAGCACACCGTCTTTAAACCGGGTCGTGAAAGCACACCGTCTTTGAACCGGGTCGTGAAAGCACACCGTCTTTGAACCGGGTCGTGAAAGCACACCGTCTTTAAACCGGGTCGTGAAAGCACACCGTTATCAACAAACGGGTCGTGAAAACACACCGTCCTCAACAAACAAGGTTGAGAAAACGCTTCGGCCTCATCAAACCGGTCGTAAAGCACTGCACTAAGTCATAGTAACAAAGCAGAAGAAATTTACCCGGAAACAATACTACACGGGGGAACATGATAGCGTATGTGGTCTAATAGACCCAACTCACCTTATGAAACACAGGTTTATGGGCCACTCGACCATCCTAAGTACTAGACGGGCCGGGCCAATTGGCCTTATTAGCTAACACACTCAAAGGCCCAACCCTAAGTACTAAACGGGCCGGGCCAATTGGCCTTATTAGGTAACACACTCAAAGGCTGCTCGGGGGCAGCCTTATTTACGGTTTGCCATGTTGATGCAATATGCTATCTTTCTTTTGTACCACTTACATCTTCCTTGCAAGCACTATTAACTTGCGGACCACCAGGATCAGTATGAGACTATGAGTATCTTCATTTGTTCAGAAACGCTATCCAAGTCATTAGAAGCAGCAAAAGAATTTTTAAGAGATACAAAGTTGAGATCCTCCACTATAGGAGACTTAGATATAGATGGCTGAGATGTAGAAACCTCCTTACTACCTTTAGCTTTCAGTTTTTGATATTGACTTTATTTTTATCAAGGGCAAATCTTTATTAATGTACTGAACTTGCCACGTTTGTGACTTCCGTGTAGCGAAAAAAAACTTTTCTTATATGGGTACTAAACTGCCATTTTTTGATCTTTTTGATGTACTTTTGGACATTTTTGCCCTTGATTTTTAAAATTCTGAGGGGCAAAAATGTCCAAAAGTACATCAAAAAGAACAAAAAAGGGCAGTTTAGTACCCATATAAAAAAGTTTTTTTTTTTCAGTACACGAAAGTCACATTTGTGGCAAGTATGATACATTTTTAAAGATTTTTGCCCTTTTATCAATTTCCAATAAAAGGTTAGTGGCCGTTTAGTTGGTGAAAATTTTTCAATTTTTGGAAATTTTTCATATGAAAAGGGAAAAATTGAAAATCCGTTTAGTTAAACTTTTTCTAACAATTTTCAGAAAATGTGAAATTCTCATTCTCTAAATTTTAACTAAAGGTTTGAAAAAGCCCATTCTACTCTTCTCACTTTTTTTATTATATAGGAATTTAGAAACGGAAAAACAGGAGAATTTTTCACCAATTAAACGGCCCCTTCTATTTTGACTTAATTTTTGTTAGTTTTCAGTTTTGATATGCTAGTTTATTGGGGAATGTGATGAAATAGACTTTTAAGATACCCTTTTGAAGTTTTTATTTATTATTTTTTTGAGACTATCAAGGTGTATAAAATGGATTGCAACATGTATAAAACGGTGTATAATTTGGAATCACTTTTGTGTTACAAAACTCCAAAAGTGACTGATCAACACTTTTGCTTGAGACATAAATATGAGCATCAACGATAAGCAATAGCTTCAAAAAAAAATTATTATGAAGAATCAGTTAATCAGGTTGACACATACAAATTAGCATCAAAGGTGTTGTAGGGGGTAGGTTAGAGACAATAAATTCAAATCTTTTTGCTTAAATGTTGAATACCTAGATCATTCAAATGAAACTAGCAGCTAGCTGACCTCCATCAATCGAGCTTAACTTGTTTGAGTGGGTCAAGTGTCTGGATTTTATAATGCTCAAAGCATGCGAGATAAGAAAAAGTTTAAATCTGATGCCCCGTTTTGTACTTCTATTGCTAGGATAAGCAAGGGGCCATCACGTGTGATTACCATTGCGTGAATTGAAAAGAGTAATCAAGATAGTTGCTAATCACCTTAGACTAGTCTTCGTTGTTTTAGTATCTAGTCCAACAAACAACGAGATTTAGTCGAATAACTGTTGCGTAATTAGTAGAGACATAAAATTAGTGGCAAATAGTTGATCATCCAACCGAGTTATTTTATTGCTTTACAGTTTACACCAACCCTAAATTATTGTAGCATCAATTCTTACTATATACCTTCAATTTTTTAAGTGTTTCATTTACTTTTACCCATTTATGCTTCACCTGCTTGGGGTAGGTATTCACTCAAAATTTTGTTCACTTGAATTTCTCTCAACTGTCTTATTTCACCTTTTAGTATCATAACGGATTAAATTCTTGAAAAGGTATATTTAATTCTTTCACATTTGTTTTATCCATAAAAAAGAGGTACCATCTCTTCACTAAGCATACTCTTTAATTTTTAGAAGCTAAACTTGTTCATGTTTTTGAGATATAAAATACGATCAAGTGTACACGGGATGCCCCGTATTGAACCTGATACCTCATTTGTAAATTTTCGCCTAATTATCACTGGTAGAGCACACGGGGATCACTATGTAGTGTGGTTATCATTGGATGAAAAGAGTAATTAAGATTTGTTAATGTTACCTTTAACTATGTTTCTTTTAAATAGCCGACTAATACACGAGTTCAACTTTTAAGCAAAGCAAACTCAAGCGAGTTTGAAATATTTTGAGGAACGTTCTTTCGAATGACTTGTGAGGTACACTTGAGTAGTACCTAGTACTATGCAGAACTTCACAGGAAAGTAACACAATTATTTTTGAATTTTTATTTCCATGTTTGTTCTTTCCTTTCTCTATCACGACCTCACACTTTTCTTTCAAATATTGATAACGACTTAACAGCTTCTCAATAGAAGGTATACGAATGTTGTTCAACTTATTTATTTAGCTTACAAGCTTATATGTCACTACAAGAAAACATGGTTTATAGGACCCTTTAATGGGAAACTTTTCATGAGGCGTCTTAATGAGTTTTATATTTTATCATATTCGATAAATATAGAAAAGTATTTAACAGGGTTAACTAATTTTGGTCGAGCTCTTGCTTTATGATGCATCAACGTCAATAACTCGCTTTTTACTAATAATAATGCATTAGAGTACTTATCGACAGTGACGGAGCCAGACTTTTGAGCTCGGGTGGGCCGAATGAAGTGTTACATTGTATAACTTATATAAAATTTGAACATTTTTAAGACTGTGTACACATTCTTACATAGCAAAAGTTCATATAAAACTCTTATCAATAACTAATATTAAACTCACGAGCCCACATATCTTATATATGTTACCTATAACAAACCCACACGTCTTATAAATTTACAAAAAAAAACATAAATATGCAAGGCAAATAACTATACTCGTTCCTATTATGTATTCACTTTTAATAGTTGATCAAAACTTGGATGGGCCAAATTATCATTATTTGAACTTTTGGACTAAATTATACATATGCATATGCCTTGTTAAGAAATGTTTTGGGTTGGCCATGGCCCACCATGTGCTCTATGTAGCCCCGTCACTGCTTATCGAACACATCTTCACAATAAATAACAATAAATACAACCACATTAAAGATTACTTAATTTATGCTTCAACTGCTTCTGGTTAGGTAAGAACTGATGACAACACAATCACTTTTGCTTCTTAATTTACTTCTTCACTAGTCTCACACGCCATCTTTCCCTTCTTGCTTTTTTTCTCATTCAAAACACTGATAATTAAGAACCCTCATTCATATACATCTACCCCATATTTACAATTGAGGTAGCTAGAAAGCTTATAAGTAGCCACTTATTCATTTCCATCTACCTCATATTTCCCTACACTAATCTTCCACACACCAACACTATCTTCTCATCTCCATTTCTCTTAACGCAAAACAACCACATCCTAGTTACCTCAAAAACTAACCAACCAACCTGAAAACAAAAGAACCCTCGGAAATGGACTTAACCACAACTTTTACTACGTTTATATTTCTGCTATTACTTCACTAAACACAAGAAAAATACCTTTCTACCATTGTTGAAATAGGTGGTCTCGAAAAAAAAACATTTTATAGCACTTTTCAATGTCCCTCGTTGCCGTAAGGGAGTCTCAAAATTAAAAACTGTCGTTCGAAAACCTACCGTTCAAACTGCGGGGATTATTAGATGACTATTAGTTGGCCAAAACCTATTAGATGATAAGTTGGCCCAAGCTCGACTTGTGGGTTTGGTCCATTAGGGTTTCTCCCACCCCAGGCAAAGCAGCCTAACTTGGCCGCTCACGTGAACCTCCACACTGAAGGACAAAACCATGTGGTCACTATGCCAATGCGAGGCAACAACTACAAGGGGTTCGCGTTTGCTTACGTCGCCACCATGGAGGACTTCTTCTCGTGCCTTGCTCTTGACGGAACGGATTTCATGGGAAAGATAATCTCAGTTACCCCAGGATTGTTCCAGGGAGGCAGGGGTTGCTGCTCTTCTGCTTAAAGGAACCTGGTAGAGCATCAAAGGAGCACTGGATTGGAGCTTGGAGGAAGTCGTCATTGCTTTGTTGCTTTTGATGAAAATGCAAAAACATTGCTCTTTGCGCTATTTTTTTTTTTTTTTTTTTTTTTTTTTTTTTTTTTT
>LBNU01022154.1:213595-256285 GCA_014162995.1 Artemisia annua | reverse complement strand
AGCCAAACACATTGCTCTTTGCGCTATTTTTTTTTTTTTTTTTTTTTAGTCTAAAACTTGAAATGATGGGAACTTTTTGAACATGTGTTTTGGATTGTTTGCCATAGGTTTAAGAAATGACACAACTCTCATGTCGACCTATATTAACCTGTTGCTGGCCTGACTATATTTGCCATTGCACGCTAAAAAACCCATTGCTTGATGTGTTTAAAGAAAATAGAATAGGGGATACTTTGGGTTATCCCGTTTTATTTTGGTTTATTGTTTTATTTTGCTTTCTTAGTTTTCTTCTTCAGTCCGAGCTTTTACGATTTCGCCGCTCGAACTGCGGGGGAGTATTAGATGATAAGTTGGCCCAAGCCCGACTTGTAAGTTTGGTCCATTAGGGTTTCTCTATGTCTTGTAATTTATAAATGGTGATGAATAATAAAGTATTACCTAGAGGGAATTATGTAGTCCAACAAAACCTAATTGTGGGTTTGGGTCCGTTATGTTAGGGTTTGCATTGCTTGTTCATTAAGCAATGTATTTGTTATAAATACATGGGCAATCTTCATTATGGAAGACACAAAAATACAATTAAATAATATATCTCTTTAGTATTTTACACAGTTAACCACTATTATTGAAAGCAACAATTTAAATGGATGCACAAGTTCATGAAAAACAACGAAATTCATACTTCAAAAGTTCAAAGTTACTTCCACACTTTTTGATTTGACCGTCCCCAACCTCTTTCTTTCATTCCCACTTCGTCAAGCTTATCCATTAAAATGTTCTTCGATTCATCCAAAGTTAAAGCCCCTCTTTCAATATCTTTCAGGGGGACATCCTTGTACATTCCCTTGGCGCGGTTTTCACTTACCAAACACGATAGATAGACGGAATAAAGATTCCGCACTTCCAGTGCCAATTGTCTTGCTAGCATCATTCCTCAAATCTTCAATATTCTTTTGGAGGTGTTCATCATTGACCTCTGAAGATCCCTTTTGTTCCTTTTCTTCTTTTTTGAGTTTCCGAATTTCCTGGAGTTGTGTTCTTAGACAGGACATAGTGAGCGACACATTTTCCTGGAGCACCACAAGAATGGGAAGCTCCCCTGGCAATGTATGGGTATTATGCAAGGCCTCTATTGCCTTATTAGCCTCTTCCTCACTTGCATAGCTTAGTAGACAAGTTCGAGTTTTTTTTATAAAGTTGGCAATCCGAAGCTCGGACTGAAGAAGAAAACTAAGAAAGCAAAATAAAACAATAAACCAAAATAAAACGGGATAACTCAAAGTATCCCCTATTCTAATTTTTTTTAAACACAAATCAAGCAATGGGTTTTTTAGCGTGCAATGGCAAATATAGTCAGGCCAGCAACAGGTTAATATAGGTCGACATGAGAGTTGTGTCATTTCTTAAACCTATGGCAAACAATCCAAAACACATGTTCAAAAACTTTCACAGCATTTCAAGTTTTAGACATAAAAACACACAAAAAAAAGCTCAAAGAGCAATGTTTTTGCATTTTCATCAAAAGCAACAAAGCAATGACGACTTCCTCCAAGCTCCAATCCAGTGCTCCTTTGATTCTCTACCAGGTTCCTTTAAGCAGAAGAGCAGCGATCCCTGCCTCCCTGGAACAATCCTGGGGTAACTGAGATGGTCTTTCCCATGAAATCCGTTCCGTCAAGAGCAAGGCACGAAAAGAAGTCCTTCATGGTGGTGACGTAAGCAAACGCGAACCCCTTGTAGTTGTTGCCTCGCATTGGCATAGTGACCACAGGGTTTTGTCCTTCAGTGTGGAGGTTCACGTGAGCGGCTAAGTTAGGCTGCTTTGCCTGGGGTGGGAGAAACCCTAATGGACCAAACCCACAAGTCGGGCTTGGGCCAACTTATCATCTAATAGGTTTGGCCCAACTAATAGTCATCTAATAATCCCCGCAGTTTGAACGACAGGTTTTAATTTTGGGACTCCCTTACGCCAACGAGGGACATTGAAAAGTGCTATAAAATGTTTTTTTTTTCGAGACCACCTATTTCAACAATGGTAGAAAGCTATTTTTCTTGTGTTTAGTAAAGTAATAGCAGAAATATAAACGTAGTAAAAGTTGTGGTTAAGTCCATTTCTGAGGGTTCTTTTGTTTTCAGGTTGGTTGGTTAGTTTTTGAGGTAACTAGGATGTGGTTGTTTTGCGTTAAGAGAAATGGAGATGAGAAGATAGTGTTGGTGTGTGGAAGATTAATGTAGGGAAATATGAGGTAGATGGAAATGAATAAGTGGCTACTTATAAGCTTTCTAGCTACCTCAATAGTAAATATGGGGTAGATGTATGTGAATGAGGGTTCTTAATTATCAGTGTTTTGAATGAGAAAAAAAGCAAGAAGGGAAAGATGGCGTGTGAGACTAGTGAAGAAGTAAATTAAGAAGCAAAAGTGATTGTGTTGTCATCGGTTCTTAGCTAAACCAGAACAGTTGAAGCATAAATTAAGTAATCTTTAATGTGGTTGTATTTATTGTTATTTATTGTGGAAGATGTGTTCGATAAGCAGTGACGGAGCTACATAGAGCACATGGTGGGCCCTGGCCAACCCAAAACATTTCTTAACAAGCCATATGCATATGTATAATTTAGTCCAAAAGTTCAAATAAGGATAATTTGGCTCATCCAAGTTTTGATCAACTATTAAAAGTGAATACATAATAGGAACGAGTATTTAGTTATTTGCCTTGCATATTTATGTTTTTTTTTGTAAATTTATAAGACGTGTGGGTTTGTTATAGGTAACATATATAAGATATGTGGGCTCGTGAGTTTAATATGAGTTATTGATAAGAGTTTTATATGAACTTTTGCTATGTAAGAATGTGTACACTTAGTCTTAAAAATGTTCAAATTTTATATAAGTTATACAATGTAACACTTCATTCGGCCCACCCGAGCTCAAAAGTCTGGCTCCGTCACTGTCGATAAGTACTCTAATGCATTATTATTAGTAAAAAGCGAGTTATTGACGTTGATGCATCATAAAGCAAGAGCTCGACCAAAATTAGTTAACCCTTGTAGTGACATATAAGCTTGTAAGCTAAATAAATAAGTTGAACAACATTCGTATACCTTCTATTGAGAAGCTGTTAAGTCGTTATCAATATTTGAAAGAAAAGTGTGAGGTCGTGATAGAGAAAGGAAAGAACAAACATGGAAATAAAAATTCAAAAATAATTGTGTTACTTTCCTTTGAAGTTCTGCATAGTACTAGGTACTACTCGAGTGTACCTCACAAGTCATTCGAAAGAACGTTCCTCAAAATATTTCAAACTCGCTTGAGTTTGCTTTGCTTAAAAGTTGAACTCGTGTATTAGTCGGCTATTTAAAAGAAACATAGTTAAAGGTAACATTAGCAAATCTTAATTACTCTTTTCATCCAATGATAACCACACTACATAGTGATCCCCGTGTGCTCTACCAGTGATAATTAGGCGAAAATTTACAAATGAGGTATCAGGTTCAATACGGGGAATCCCGTGTACACTTGATCATATCTTATGTCTCAAAAACACGAACAAGTTTAGCTTCTAAAGATTAAAGAGTATGCTTAGTGAAGAGATGGTACCTCTTTTTTATGGATAAAACAAATGTGAAAGAATTAAATATACCTTTTCAAGAATTTAATCTGTTATGATACTAAAAGGTGAAATAAGACAGTTGAGAGAAATTCAAGTGAACAAAATTTTGAGTGAATACCTACCCCAAGCAGGTGAAGCATAAATGGGTAAAAGTAAAGGAAACACTTAAAAAATTGAAGGCATATAGTAAGAATTGATGCTACAATAATTTAGGGTTGGTGTAAACTGTAAAGCAATAAAATAACTCGGTTGGATGATCAACTATTTGCCACTAATTTTATGTCTCTACTAATTACGCAACAGTTATTCGACTAAATCTCGTTGTTTGTTGGACTAGATACTAAAACAACGAAGACTAGTCTAAGGTGATTAGCAAATATCTTGATTACTCTTTTCAATTCACGCAATGGTAATCACACGTGATGGCCCCCTTGCTTATCCTAGCGATAGAAGTACAAAACGGGGCATCAGATTTAAACTTTTTCTTATCTCGCATGCTTTGAGCATTATAAAATCCAGACACTTGATCCACTCAAACAAGTTAAGCTCGATTGATGGAGGTCAGCTAGCTGCTAGTTTCATTTGAATGATCTAGGTATTCAACATTTAAGCAAAAAGATTTGAATTTATTGTCTCTAACCTACCCCCTACAACACCTTTGATGCTAATTTGTATGTGTCAACCTGATTAACTGATTCTTCATAATAATTTTTTTTTGAAGCTATTGCTTATCGTTGATGCTCATATTTATGTCTCAATCAGTCACTTTTGGAGTTTTGTAACACAAAAGTGATTCCAAATTATACACCGTTTTATACATGTTGCAATCCATTTTATACACCTTGATAGTCTCAAAAAAATAATAAATAAAAACTTCAAAAGGGTATCTTAAAAGTCTATTTCATCACATTCCCCAATAAACTAGCATATCAAAACTGAAAACTAACAAAAATTAAGTCAAAATAGAAGGGGCCGTTTAATTGGTGAAAAATTCTCCTGTTTTTCCGTTTCTAAATTCCTATATAATAAAAAAAGTGAGAAGAGTAGAATGGGCTTTTTCAAACCTTTAGTTAAAATTTAGAGAATGAGAATTTCACATTTTCTGAAAATTGTTAGAAAAAGTTTAACTAAACGGATTTTCAATTTTTCCCTTTTCATATGAAAAATTTCCAAAAATTGAAAAATTTTCACCAACTAAACGGCCACTAACCTTTTATTGGAAATTGATAAAAGGGCAAAAATCTTTAAAAATGTATCATACTTGCCACAAATGTGACTTTCGTGTACTGAAAAAAAAAAACTTTTTTATATGGGTACTAAACTGCCCTTTTTTGTTCTTTTTGATGTACTTTTGGACATTTTTGCCCCTCAGAATTTTAAAAATCAAGGGCAAAAATGTCCAAAAGTACATCAAAAAGATCAAAAAATGGCAGTTTAGTACCCATATAAGAAAAGTTTTTTTTCGCTACACGGAAGTCACAAACGTGGCAAGTTCAGTACATTAATAAAGATTTGCCCTTGATAAAAATAAAGTCAATATCAAAAACTGAAAGCTAAAGGTAGTAAGGAGGTTTCTACATCTCAGCCATCTATATCTAAGTCTCCTATAGTGGAGGATCTCAACTTTGTATCTCTTAAAAATTCTTTTGCTGCTTCTAATGACTTGGATAGCGTTTCTGAACAAATGAAGATACTCATAGTCTCATACTGATCCTGGTGGTCCGCAAGTCAATAGTGCTTGCAAGGAAGATGTAAGTGGTACAAAAGAAAGATAGCATATTGCATCAACATGGCAAACCGTAAATAAGGCTGCCCCCGAGCAGCCTTTGAGTGTGTTACCTAATAAGGCCAATTGGCCCGGCCCGTCTAGTACTTAGGGTTGGGCCTTTGAGTGTGTTAGCTAATAAGGCCAATTGGCCCGGCCCGTCTAGTACTTAGGGTTGGTTTTGTTATTTTCCTATTTAATGTAATGTAGTCTATCTAATTTATTGAATCTGAATAATACAGTTTTTCAAGTATTCCCTTGATTTCTACAGAGTGCTCATTTGACCAGTTCATCTATGGGTGGCCATGGTGGTGTGTTTGACTCTGAATCTGATGATGATGAAGTTTTCTTTCCAGACGATGACATGTCCTCGACCGGTGGAGGACAACTCTCGGAAGAAAATGAATTGGATTTTTATGACGGATACGAAGCTTAAGTACATGATTTACCTCAGTAGTTGCAGTCTTTTTGTGACCAGTATGATATCATGCTTAATAGAAGGGTTAGGAAGTAGATGTTCTTCCTTTGTTTAGTTCATAAGATTGGCATGTCTTTCTTATGTAGTGGTTAGGTTTACAACATAGTAGGTGCTTGTTTTTAGCCCTTGTTATGGGCCGAGATGACTAGATGAGGGATCTCACTCTCATCCGTTGTTCTTAAACGTTTTTTTGGAGTAATATATTTTACCGAGGTAATCCGCTTTAAACAAAAAAATAATAAATAAAAAAAGGTCAAAAATAAAAGTCAGACAACAATGTACAAGTAAATGAAAACATAAACAACAAACTTACAAAATATTCATCATCTTAACTAAACAAAGAAAGTAAATACCAAAACTATGGTCCCAAATGGTCACCACCCATTTTAGCATCAAAACCTACTTGTTTCTATACTATCTCAAATAGCTACCCGTTAAACACACCAACCACATATATATCTCTTGATGATTAAATCCAATTTTTTTAACCTTTCGTCAAATAACCGGGACAATTTCTCTAACTCTTTAGTAGAGAAAACCAAAATTTTGCGGCTGAGTTTAAAATATATCCAAAGACTAACCGTAGGTGGGTAATAGATATGTATTATAAGATGGACGGGGAGGATTTTGGGGAAGTATTATTTAGAGACTTCATTCTTCTTCTAATCGATGAGATTCTTTATGCAAGAGTGGAAGATTTTATAGCGTATGATAGTAAGTATTTTGCAATTTTTATGAGAAAAAGATATATACATTAGTCCCAACGAAACTGTAAATTAATAATTACTAAATTTCTATACGTATATATATATGTGTGTGTGAGAGATACACTTCAAAATCCTAATATTGTTTAGTAAAACATGAATCCATAGTCATTTGTGTTTTTGTTGAACTTCAAATCTATATTGAGTTTATCTTAGAATCTCTTTATTGCTCTAACGAGTTAGTATGGTGTCTTCTCGTATTGCAACAAAAGTGTTAATGTAATGTTCATAAAGTATGAATGTGAATTCCTAAAATGTTAAATGGAACTTGTTTTTTAAATTTATTTTTCGTCTCTAATGAGTAACTTTGTAACTTAGCTAGTGTATTAAACTTGAAAATTTAATGGTCATACGTAAAACCTCTTTAAATTAATAAATTATTAATTTATCGATATAATAATATCTCGCTAAATTAATAAAATATCTCGATCCCAACACTATTAATTTATAGAGGTTTTACTGTATAGGGAGCTGTTAGGGGGCTTAGATTGGGTTTCATCTCTTGAATAAAGCCATACTGAGAAGTCCAGTTCAAATGAACCCTAGTATTGTGTAAGATTTTTTCCGAGACCACCTATTTCAACAATGGTAAAAAGGTTTTTTTTGCTTGTGAGTCGTAAAGTAAGAGCAGAAGTATAAACATAGTAAAGGTTGTGGTTAAGCCCATTTCCGATGGTTCTTTTGTTTACAGGTTGGTTGGAGTTAACTATGATGTGGGTGTTTTGTGTGAAGAGAGAAATTAAGATGACAAGATGATGTTGTGTGGGCAAAGGTATATATAGGGAAATATGCAGCGACTAAAAGAAGGATATTTGTCTTTCTTTTAGTATTGATCTTGCCCCTTTATTTGAAAGTTTGAATCCGGATCGATGAAGTGGACGGCTAAAAATTCATATTACTCTATACAGTGGATCGATGAAGTGGACAAGATGCTAAAACAATAATTGAAGTGCACCATCCAAGGACCACAATTCGAAGGTCACAAAAATACGCTAGTCCATCATTCCACAATTCGCAATGCTTGTAATAAACTCCATAACAACCAAATAACAAAAGAATTGCGCACACAAGATGAATCATGTACCGTGACATCGTGTTACTGTTATATGTATATTACATCAACAAATTCTAATCATTGAAACCCATGATATTACAGGAAGAATACATACAAATGGTGCCGAAATCAGATGGAAAAAAGAGTAATTAAACTCACAAATTCGACACTTCTAATAGAGGATGATAACTCTTTGATATAAGAAGATTAAACCGTATACACCCGATAGAGAAGCACTCATAATAAATCAAATTAACAGAAAATTTCCCATGGATCTTTCTAGTTACGATTCGTGTTTGTAAAGTAACACACTTTAGGATGACAGTTGGAACCTGCCACTTGGCTTTTTTCTTCTCCATCCCTGTTAGAAAAAGAAGAAAAAAATAAAGAATATGTTTAGCTGTCAAATAAAGCTGGACAGAATATATATAGTGACAATCTCGATTCCTTTTTGAACACGTCGATTTAAGTTGGTCAAATCAAAATTTGAGTTAAAAAGAGAAGGGATCAAATGGATTAAAAATCGTCCAGGAGTTTATATTTATTGCATACACCATCCTAAAGTCAGTAATTTATATGAACACAAGAAATTGGAAAAGGTGAAACTTACAAAAGCAGCATAGTACACAAAGGTTAGGCCTGCTAGAACGACAAATGCGATTTGGAATATGTTATACCTGTCAATAGAATAATCAGAAATGAGTTGGAGAATCAAAGACAAAAACACATTGTGGAATGGAGAAATAAACGTGACTGACTTGTATAAGTATTTGATTCCACGAAGAGATTGCAAAGTATGACCAAATATCTCTTGGGCAGCTGTAGCTTGAGCGTAGTATGCAAATGCAGTTGAACAGAACTGGATCACACTGAAAATCAAAAGTAGATGGTCACGAACAACGTTCAAGTACTAGACCACGTAACGAAGAGATTTATAAATAATAGCTAGCCGAAAAGTGAAGAAAGAAAACCACATTAAACAACCATAAGAAGTGGTGTTGATTTATAAACTAGAAGCTAAACTCACCATCTGAAGGTGTAGGTATGCATGATAATAATGCTAATACTATAAAACCCAATAAAATCCCTCCCAACCCTACAGATGGTTCGCTTGTAAAGGATTGACAGCGACCAATGATACACACATAAATCCATTACACCACAGGCAACTAACCACAAATTCTCTAAGGATTTACTCGACAAAAGAAACTCGTAAAATGGTTAAAACGACGATTAACGCATACTAGCTTGGGCTTTTCTGACATTTACAGCTCAACCTTTATAACGCTATCTATAAATGCTAATTTTTTGTTGTAAAAACTTGATACCAATTATCCCAGAAACAAATTATCTTTGACAAAAATTAGTGAAAACAGTTCAGTAGGCCGTTCGACGCTCGATCAATCTAAGGGGAAAAAGGCTAATGGGCATATGAATTATGACGTCATTTGTGGAAGAAAATGTATAGCAATGAGATGAGAACTATCACAAGGAAAATGGATTATGTAATGTTTATGTTGCAATATTTACCTGATGGAGCAAAGAAGAATGAGACCCACGTTAAATAGGAACGAATTCATGAGAGTAGCTCCCCACCTGTAAAACAGTTTCACAGGTTAATAACCACAAGATATTCGTATGGCCAACGTCATAAACAACGAACGTAAAATATATTAGAGTTAAAAATTTCATTACTTCATTGGATGGATGGTGATAAACACTAATCTCAGACCAAGCATCATTGCACCAGCAATAACGGCAAGCAGAAGGTAAAAGCAAAAGAATGCAAAGGCAGCAGTACCCAGAAGACCTGGTGATGTATTACTTGGTCAATGAAGCACGAATGTGTTTATTATGCACAAAAAACACACACAAGTGTGTGTATGCAATCAGATTATAATGCGTAAAAGAAGAAAATTGAGAGAACTAGAAAATTACCCCAAATATCATCCAACTTTATGAAAACCTCATTTAAGAACGGAGAAAGTGGAGGGTCGATCAACAAATATATCACGATGTGTGCAACCCAAGCTATTGAAACAATCAACCTGACATGAAGACAGAGTCAGAGTGCATTCCGATAAATATAAGAGAAGCACGAAAAGCACCAAGACAGTTAGAAGGCAGGGAAAAGGCATAATATACACATATTACAAATGAGCGGTTCGGAATTTAGTCTGCTGACTTTCACCAACTCCTACACGGCTACACATATTATAAATTCGATTTTCCTCTTTCCTTGAGCCAATTTGTTAAAATTAAAGAAGTTTATAAAAATAAAAAAAATAAAAAATAAAAAATAAATAAAAAAACAGAACTTGTCTTATATTTTCAACAAATGGTACCAACAGGTATATAAAAGGGAAGTGGGACATGCTAATACAAAAAGAGGCATAAAGCAAAAAATAAACGAGTAACCTCAAGTACTGAAGTTTTATATGGTTTCTATTAGCAGTATAATGTCTTCGGTTTGCTGGATATTTTCCCACAAGTATAACTTGGTACACAAGGGCACTAACACTTCTCAGTTTTTCGTATTTAAATAATAAATGACAAAAACAAGTTCAGATGAAGATTCAAATACTAAACATGGCAAGCAAAAGCCTGGTAACAGGATCACAGATCACTTACCCAAAGACTCCAAGTATCAGCTTTACAAGATAGCCAAGAACAGTCATAGCCCAAGTAGTCTCTGCCTGAATAAATTAAAACATATTACAGTGGGTAACTAGGAAAGAGTGAATGACATCAAGCAACGTAATTCTTAACACATGTTACATGTTTACCTTCTCTCCTTGAGGATACATCTCTTCTAGAGCATTCACGTCCTCCTCCAAAAGAAGCAATTCCTGAAAGATAGAGAAACATAACCTTGAAAAACAACTAATGATCATATTTAGATCTAGAACAAAATAAAACAGTAAAATACTATGAAACTTTAGAAACAATGAGATATTCCTAGGCTCCACACAGCTAAGGGTTTTAGCACTAGATTGTTTCTACTCCTCTCAGGTTATATAAGACAGTCTCAGTGCCATGTCTCTGTTTTGTTTTTCTATATGTTGTTAATATATTGACACCTAAGGAGGATAATAAGGCTATCATATTTGTTTCCGGAACACTCCCAACATTGTGAATTCAACATCAAAAGATTCTAGAAAATGATTTTCGCATTTGTATAATTATCGGAATATGTTCCAAATGCAATGCGCAGGAAAGGTGTCATCATCAAAGGCTCATCACTTTCCAACATATTTCCTTACGCTGCTATACGAATTATAGTCCTGTTTCTCCACATCTTATATGCTTTTACAGAAATACATTTGTAAGTAGATGGAACCAAGTGTGATACCATAACTTGGATGTGACGAAAAGATCCTTCCTTTCGATTCCTGCATCCATAGCTGCCTTAAGACCTTGCCCTACCTACAAATACAGTCGAAAGAAGCCATAACTAATATGAAGACAAAAGTTGAATCAAAGCTAAGTTCAATGATTTTAGACTTCCTTTTCCAAGACCGCCTTTTTCTTTAGAGTTTAGCACCATCTTCCATTGAACCCATGCTATTTTCTTTTTGTCTGTACCATCTCTTCCCCAAAAAAAATTGGGCTCGGGAAGCTTCAATCCTCCTATTAACTGTCTTGCTCATCTTGAACATTGACATGAAGTATGTTCCAAGACACCTTTGTAAGCGTTAGCCTGCCGCCTATAGACAAAAGCTTTACCTTCCATGTCGCCAATTTATTTTGAACTTTCTGAATTATATCTTCCCAGTTGTTGGTACGATTCATGTTGTTTCCCGCTGGCAATCCTAGTTACTTGAAAGGAATATTCGCGGACGAGCATCCAATGATACCAGAAGTGTTTTTTATGTGTTGCATCGGCACACCAACTCCATATAATTTTGACTTAAACTAAGAAAAAACAATTAAGAATTACTATAAGAATTACTTATGGAGGTTTTATTGTTTTAACACACTATTGCTCTAAAACTCAGCTGCAATTACATTTGCCAATGAACCTGGAATCATGAAAGGCACCAGACATTTCCCGATTAAATATCACTATGTTCGAGAATAAGTCGAGATAGGTGAAATCGAGTTACTCAAAGTTCACACAGATGATAACTTAGCAGATCCTTTTACGAAGCCTTTACCTGGCACTAAGCTTTATAAGCTTGCTGAAGGCATAGGAGTTCCTTTAGCTAATAGTTTCATGCCCATTTGTGATTAGTATTCGGATAAAGGATGTAATGTACAATTATTATTTTAATGGAATAAAATATTGGTTATCTTGAGAGTCGAATTAAGCTGAATTTTGGCAAAGCTCGACTTGACTCGACAATATTATGTTCCGCTTAAGCTTTGCCCGAGAGCTCGACGAGCCTTCTTGAGGGAAGCTCAAGCTCGGCTCAAGAAAGTTTGATTTCAGCTCGAGCTCCGCTTGAAAAGCTGACTTATTTGTAGTGATATGTTTTTTAAGCAAAAGTTCAACTCATTTACACCCTTATTTACATCATTACATGCAATGGTAATCACACGTAGTGTCCCCCCTCCGGGCTTATTCTAGCGCTAACGAGGGATCCACAACAAGTAAGGTACAGGGCATCATGTTTACCCTTATTCTGATCTCGCATGCTTCAAGCCTCACAAAAGCCAAACACTTGACCTAATTAAGCAACCTTGAATACTAAAGGATATATACCAAAGTGTTGTTTATACTTGATAAGATTATATAAGTTCCATTGGGGACGACCACTGGACCACATTTTCCATTATGCAGCTCAGTCGACAAATTAAGCTCGGCTACTCGAGGAAAGTGATTCGAGTTTCATTTGAATGATATATATCTATTCAACATTGTAACAAAAATATTGGAATTGATTTGTCAAGAAGCAAAGGCCTCTTTTGATTTGTATTTATTGCCTCTAAAGTTTTTATGTAATACACGAGAATGTCTTTAAGCAGAGGTTTAACTTTAAAACACATCTTGTTTTGGTAGCGCCAAATTACCCATAAAGTAGTTAAGATGACCCGTCCATACAACCTTTGATGCTACTCCGTAATTTGTATGTCTCAAGCTGATTAACCGATTCTTCGTTTTATAGAATTTTTTTGAACTATCGCTTATCGTTGATGCTCTTTTTTATATCTCAAGCCACATAAAACTCACAAAACTAATTCAAGCAAAAGTGTTGATCCATCACTTTTGGAGTTTTGTAACAGTATTTTGTTGCATATTGAAACACAAAAGTGATTCCAAATTATACACCATTTAATACATGTTGCAATCCATTCTCACCCAAAAAAATAAAAAATAAAAATAAATAAATAAATAAATAATCTATTACTGATCTATTGGAAATTGATCTTAACTACACAAACATGCATATCAAAAACTGAAAATTAAAAAAAAAATTAAGTCAAAATCTAACCTATTACTGATCTATTGGAAATTGATAAAAATAAAAGTCAGACAACAATAATGTACAAGTAAATGAAAACATAAACAACAACATACTTACAAAATGTTCATGATCCTAACTAAACAAACACAGTAACACCAAAACTATTTCAACCAGTACATTGTTGTCTATTCTCTAACTCTTTAAAGACACATTCCATAATCACCCTTTGGAAAGTTTTTTTTTTTTTTTTTTTTTTTTTTTTTTTTTTTTTCGCCCCAGTAACCTTAATTGTGCGGTTGAGTTTAAAATACATCCAAAGACTAACCGAAGGTGGGTAACGGATATGTATTATAAGCTTGATGGGGAGGATTTTAGGAACTATGTATTATAAATTTATTCCGAGACCACATATTTCAACAATGGTAAAATGGTATTTTGCTTGTGTGTCGTAAAGTAAGAGCAGAAATACAAGCATAGTAAAGGTTTTGGTTAAGCCCATTTCGGATGGTTCTTTAGTTTTCAGGTTAGTTGGTTAGTTTTGGAGGAAACTATGATTTGTGTGTTTTGTGTGAAGGAAAATTTAGATGAGGAGAAGGTGGTGTGTGGAACGTATATATAGGGAAATACAAAAGAAGGTTAATTGTGTTGGTTTAAGAATGATCTCAGCCCTTTATTTGCATGTGCGAATCTGGATCGATGAAGTGGACGGCTGAGAATTATTTCGGATCAATGGATACCTACCAACTGGTGAAGCATAAATGAAAAAAATTAATTGTCTGCAAAAGAAGTAAAGGCATAAAAAGTGATGTTACATAGATTAAAGGTCATGTAAAGCAATAGGGGTGTTCACGGGGCGGTTCGGCTCGGTTCGGTTAAAGATTTTAACTATCCATCGCGGGGCGGGTAGTTCATTTTACTATCCGTAACCGAACCGTACTAGACGGGTAACCGGACATACGGGTACCCGAAATGAGCGGTTATCCACGGTTCGGGTCACGGTTAACCATTTTAAAAAATCAAACGAATCAAATTGGATGAACCATAACCAAAATTAGAACGTAATGTGTCATTGTAGTAAAATTAAATAACGTTGAAGAGATTAGAGTCATTGTAAAGATGTTCTGTCACAATAAAAACATTCAAATTATAGCATGTAACAAAATAACTAATACTATTTATTTGACGTTTATAGGTTACGACACTTTAATCATATGTAATCCATGGACGTTAATAAATGATTACATTCGCTAAGAAAAAATGCGTTATACGATAAAAGTAGTGCAAAAATTTAGTTAACCATGTACATTTTTATGAATGGTTTGCTAAAACCTACATGTATATTATACACGGTTCGGTTCGGGTATCCGCGGACAACTAAAAGTAAAAACCGAAACCGAACATTGATAAGCGGGTTTTTCCGGTTTCAGATTTTCTCGGTTTCGGTTTCTTCGGTTATCGATTTTTTACGGTTTCAGATTGAGCGGATCGGCTCGGTTCGTCGGTTTCTCGGATTTTTTGAACACCCCTATAAAGCAATAATAAACCAGTTAGGATGATTAACTATTTATGCAACAATTATTCAACTAAACTCACGCCTTTTGTTGGACAAGAATCACAAGATACTAAAACAAAAACAATGCTTCAAGCGCACCATCCAAGGACCATAATTCGAAGGCAAACAAAAATACGCCAGTCCATCATTCCACAATTCACAATGCTTGTAATAAACTCCGTAACAACCAAATAACAAAAGAATTGCGCACACAAGATGAATCATGTACCGTGACATCGTGTTACTGTTATACGTATATTACATCAAGTTCTAATCATTGAAACCCAAGATATTACAGGAAGGATACATACAAATGGTGCCGAAATCAGATGGAAAAAAAGAGTACTTAAACTCACAAATTCGACACTTCTAATAGGATGATAACTTTTTGATATAAGATTAAACCGTATACACCCGATAGAGAAGCACTCATAATAAATCAATTTAACAGAAAATTTCCCATGGATCTTTCTAGTTACGATCTTGTTTGTAAAGTAACATGCTTTAGGATGACAGTTGGAACCTGCCACTTGGCTTTTTTCTTCTCCATCCCTGTTAGAAAAAGAAGAAAAAAACAAATAAAAACGTGTAGCTATCAAATAAAGGTGGACAGAATATTTGAGGTGACAATCTCGATTCCTTTACTTGTGTGCATGTCGATTTAAGTTGTGTATCATAATTTTAATTGAAAAGAGAAGGGGTCCTAAACCAAATCTATCCAAAGATTTCTACTGTAATACTATTTAAGATCACTGTTACATAACCCAAACCCGTTTTGACCGATACCCCATCCTGTATCAGAAATAACTGCATGTATTTCTTCGGAACTAAATTTATCATCATAAACTGATAGCAAACTTAATTCAAACTAAGACACGTCTGTGCTTTTAAGATTCTTAGCACCAATTCTTTATCAATTTAGTACTTGCATGTCAAGGATTAGTCATAAATGAATACCAAAAATGAACAAACTCATTAACTTTGGCAACTGAGAGTAGTTCATCGACATCTAAAGTCAGCAATTTAGATGGAAAAAAAAAAAAAAAAAAATCGGAAAAGTGAAACTTACAAAAGCAGCATAGTACACAAAGGTTAGGCCTGCTAGAACGACAAATGCGATTTGGAATATATTATACCTGTCAATAGAATAATCAGAAATGAGTTGGAGAATCAAAGACAAGAACACATTGTGGAATGGAGAAATAAACGTTACTGACTTGTATAAGTATTTGATTCCACGAAGAGATTGCAAAGTATGACCAAATATCTCTTGGGCAGCAGTAGCTTGAGCGTAGTATGCAAATGCAGTTGAACAGAATTGGATCACACTGAAAATCAAAAGTAGATGGTCATGAACAACATTCAAGTACTAGACCACGTAACCAAGAGATTTATAAATAATAGCTAGCCGAAAAGTGAGGAAAGAAAACCACATTAAACAACCATAAGAAGTGGTGTTGATTTATAAACTAGGAGCTAAACTCACCATCTGAAGGTGTAGGTATGCATGATAATAATGCTAATGCTATAAAACCCTCCCAACCATACAGATGGTTCGCTTGTAAAGGATTGACCACGACCAACAATACACACAAATTCATTACACCAACAGGCAACTATAAACACACATACATCCATCTAACCACAAATTCTCTAAAGATTTACTTGACAAAAGAAATTCTTGAATGGCTAAATTGACAATTAATGCATAATAGCTTAGGCTTTCTGACACTTGCAGCTCAACCTTTAAAACGCTGTCTATAAATGCTAATTTTTTTGTTGTAAAAATTAAACACCAATTATCCCAGAAACAAATTAACTTTGACAGTTTGACAAAAAATAGTGAAAAGTTCAGTATTCTTTTCGACGCTCGATCAATCTAAGGGGAAAAAGGCTAATGGGCATATGAATTATGAAGTCATTTGTTGAAGAAAATGTATAGCAATGAGATGAGAACTATCACAAGGGAAACAAATTCAGTAACGTTTATGTTGCAATATTCTGGTTGGAAAACTACACAACAAAAAATTTAAATCAGCTTACCTGATGGAGCAAAGAAGAATGAGACCCACGTTAAATAGGAATGAGTTCATGAGAGTAGCTCCCCACCTGTGAAACAGTTTCCCAGGTTAATAAACACAAGATATTGGTATGGCCAACGTCATAATAAACGAACGTAAAATAAATTTATTAGAGTTAATTTCATTACTTCATTGGATGGATGGTGATAAACACTAATCTCAGACCAAGCATCATTGCACCAGCAATAACGGCAAGCAGAAGGTAAAAGCAAAAGAATGCAAAGGCAGCAGTACCCAGAAGACCTGATGATGTATTACTTGGTCAATGAAGCACGAATGTGTTTATTATACACACAAACACACACACACACACATGTGCGTATGCATTTAGATTATAATGCGTAAAAGAAGAAAAGGGAGAGAAATAGAAAATTACCCCAAATATCATCCAACTTTATGAAAACCTCATTTAAGAACGGAGAAAGTGGAGGGTCGATCAACAAATATATCACGATGTGTGCAACCCAAGCTATAGAAACAATCAACCTAACATGAAGACAGAGTCAGAGTGCATTCCAACAATATAAGAGAAGCACGACAAGCACCAAGACAGTTAGAAGGCAGGGAAAAGGCATAATATAAGACATGTATTATAAATGATCAATTCGGAATTTAGTCTGCTGGCTTTCACCAACTCCTACATGGCTACACATATTATAAATTCGATTTTCCTCTTTCCTTGAGCCTGATTGTTAAAATTGAAGAAATATATAAAAAACCGAACTTGTCTTATATTTTCAACAAATGGTACCTACGGCGATATAAAAGGGAAGTGGGACATACTAATACAGAAAGAGGCCTAAAGCAAAAATTAAACGAGTAACTTCAAGTACTGAAGTTTTAAATGGTTTTCTATTAACAGTATAATGTCTTTGGTTTGCTGGATATTCTCCAACAAGTATAACTTGGTACATAAGGCCTGGTAATAGGATCACTTACCCAAAGACTCCAAGTATCAGCTTTAAAAGATAGCCAAGAACAGTCATAGCCCAGGTAGTCTCTGCCTGAATAAATTAAAATGTATTACAGCAGGTAACTAGGAAAAAGTAAAATACATCAAGCAAGGTGACTCTGAGCACATGTTACATGTTTATTACCTTTTCTCCTTGAGGATACATCTCCTCTAGAGCATTCACGTCCTCCTCCAAAAGAATCAACTCCTGAAAGATAGAGAAACATAATCTTTAAAATCAACTAATGATCATATTTAGATCTAGAAAAGAAATAAACAGTAAAATACGATCAGACTTTAAAACCATGAGATATTCCTAGGCTCCACGCAGCTAAGGGTTTTGGCACTACATTGATTATACTCCTCTCAGGTTATATAAGACAGTCTCAGCGCCATGTCTCTGTTTTGTTTTTCTATATGTTGTTAATATTTTGACACCTAAGAAGGAAAATTTGATAAGGTTATCATATTTGTTTCCGGAACACTTCCCAACAAAGTGAATTCAGCATCTAAAGATTCTAGACAATGATTTTCGCAACTGTATAATTATTGGAATACGTTCCAAATAGGTGCCATCATCAAAAGCTCATCACTTTCCAACATATTTCTTTACGCTGCTAAAAAAATTACAGTCCCGCTTCTTCACATCCTATATGCAACAAACATTGACGAACCAATGGCCTTCAGAGTACTGCACAGTCATTCCTTTCTATCTGTAAGTTACTTTCCTTTCCCTACCTTCGACAGCAGGAGAGGACATCTAACGAATTTTTGTATGTGATTAAGTGATGAAAAAAGCACGCATATTCGATGCAACATACAAACAGAACATGCCACCTATATTGCAATTAGTTCCTATAGTCAATAGAACTTTCAGGAAAACATACCTTTTCTACAGCTTTCATGTTTTTACGCCATTTCCTTCCTTTTGAACCACTTCTTTCTTCCTGATGAAGTGCATCAGCTGCCTTCTTCAATTCTCTTGCCTTTTTACCAAGTTCTGTTGCTTCCTAAACAATTAAGATAACAAAACAAAACATTAATTTCTAACTAAATTGTTCACACAGTAATAGGATTGATAAACAGAAGAGTGTAGGGACTACCTTGATATACTGTGATCTAGTAATCACTGCTTTTGGCCGCCTTATAAATGCAAATATAAGACTCAGTGGGAGGCAAGCAATGCCAACCCCGCCAAATATCTAATTATGAAAAGGCAAAGCTTTAGGATTATGCAGCAAAACGTCACATTATCACATGCTATTCTGGAACACCAACCAGTCTTACTTACAATGAACTAAACTCAGTAAGAGCCTAAGAACTATCATGAGTTCAAGAAATGAACTTACAGCAAAAAGAACAGAGCCAACAATTGTAGTGAGAGCAACAATATATTCTGGAAAAGTAGAGCGTTGGGTCCACGTTGTCTCTGATGAAGGACTAGCATCATAGGCAGAACACTGTCATTCATATAAGAGAAATATAAGAACCAGAAGAAATGAACAAAGAGCGTGCAGCAGAATACCAAAGCAACTGAAATATATAAAGGAACACGTCATACATTTCCATTCGCGCGTCCGTTTACGACACATGGTTGACCACTAGAAAACTGGAAGGTATTTGGGAATGCCATTGTCGAAGAAGACAGATGTCTAACAGTGAAGTCAACTTTTCCAATAACACCTAGCACATGAAATTGATAGAACTCAGCGAAAACCGTTCAACAAAGTACAACCATGAGTTATTGCAGGCTTCATTTCAATATATATCAGCAATATGTGTGCACCAATTCCACGACATGTAAGAGTGATGACATATGAATAATTTACACAAGGCAAACCAAGGAAATGTCTAGACGCTTATATGCCTACGCAACAAGGCACACTATCAAGGGAATTTAAAGGTATGGGATAAGACCTATAAAAATATATCATCAATCCTATGATAAGTAAAACGAAATGTACAGTAATTTTTGTTACATCCCTGCATAACCTAATGCTTCTGAGTTCTGTACAGTGCACGTCGTACATAGTTGCGTGAGGAACCACAAAGATATAAGACAAACCTCCTCCTGACTAAAACTACTAAACTAGTCGTTCCTCTTAAGTTGCAATTGATCATAATGGAAAATGTTTCAGGTAGGAATACTAACCGTATAAAATACCGAGCACCAAACCACAAACAATGGCCATAGTTCCCACCCACAGCAATGCACTTTTAACCCTCTTGCCAACAGTCCTACAGATAAAAGACAGTCATAAGCATACAAAGAATACACGTTCAAATTGTAATATACTGTAACAAGTTCCGTAAGGAAGATCCATTTCAGCTCTTTAGGTCAAACAACAAGGCTTCAACTTTAAACTAATTATACACTTATATGTTCAAGAGTCCTTGAAAACTTTATCAATTACTCACGAATACGTCAAAACTTCAAAAAACGACTACGCCTTTTCATACATCTACATTAAGGGGTTGTTTGGATTGGTGTATTATATGGGCTTATCGGTTATTTGAATTTGGAAAAGCTCATAGCTCATTTTTCTCGGCTTATGTGAGTTTACCAAGTTGAGCTTATAGACTTACATAAGCTCAAGTAGATAAGCTGAGAAAAGGGGGCTTATGAAGTTTTCCATATTCAAATACCCCCATAAGCCCGAATAATACGCTAACCCAAACACCCCCCAAGACTTCATCAATAACTACAAACGCCATATTTCCTATTCATAAAGTGTAACATAACAACTTTATATCGTACATTTTCAACACTTCCAAGTCACACTATCTAGAAAACTTAACATCGAAATCCGTACACTTTTCAACAATTTCAGTTCCAACTTCATATTTCTTATTCCTAATCCGTAACATACTGACTTTAAACTTACCTAACTTCATAGCCTAGCTCTAGCTCCCTACACATTTCGACACTTTTAACGCTTCTTAAATCACTTAACATCAACATTCACCTAAAAAGCCACAAAATTTATATAAATCAGCAACTCACTTAGTGTTGTGACACTTGTGAGAGTGTTTTTGGCGGTGTTTTTAGTGTGTAAATGTGTAGCACCATTTCCTAAGACTAGCTATAGTTGTATCTATCTGTAATTATAAAGTGTAAACTGACGCAAAAGCTAGAAACTAAACGCGCCTCAACATGTAACATATATTTCTAACTAAATATAAACGCATCTGTAATTATAAAGGAGTCCTGATTGGGAGGCCTAAATTCATGCCTAAGCATGCGTTGCATCATCCTGTAGGGGACCCAGTTTTTCACAAACCATCAGGATCATGCCACCACATGTTTAGGCATGAATTAAGGCACATAATTTAGGTCTCTCAAATAATTTTCCATTATAAAGTGCGCATTGACCTAAAAGCTAAACACTAAACGTGTCGCCAAACATCTAACGTTTATTTCTAACTAAATATAAATGCATTAGGTAACATAGCCGTATCTGTAATTATAAAGTGTAAACCGACGCAAAAGCTAGAAACTAAATGCGCCTAGTAGTATCCGTAATTATAAAGTGTAAAATAACCTAAAAGCTAAACACTAAACGCGTCGCCATCTAACTTTTATTTCTAACTTAATATAAATGCAATAGGCAAGCAAAAGCTAGAAACTAAACGCGCCTCCCAAAACATGTACTAGTAACATTTATTTCTAACTAAATATAACATAGCAGTATCTGTAATTATAAAGTGTAAAATAACGGGCGGCTCATTGACCTAAAAGCTAAACACTATACACGTTGCCAATCATCTAACTTTTATTTCTAACTAAATATAAATGCAATAGGTAGCATAGTAGTATGTGTAATTATAAAGTGTAAACTAACGCAAAAGCTAAACACTAAACAGGCATCCTTAAACATCAACATTTAACATAGTACTATATCTACGTTTACACTAAAATCAAGATTTATAAAAAATCAAATTTTTATCAACATTTAACACAAACCCTTCAAAACCCACATCAAATATCCAAAAGGGTACCCAAAAAAAAACCTTACTTATCCTGATCGCCTTCGTAATAAAACATAGCAAACAGGATAACAAAAAACACAAGCACCGCATCAACAATATAAACCACAAGCCAGAGACTCTTCATCGGGAGCGTGAGGTTATGTGCCTAAAAGCTAAACACTAAACAGGCATCCTTAAACATCAACATTTAACATAGTACTATATCTATGTTTACACTAAAATCAAGATTTATAAAAAATCAAATTTTTATCAACATTTAACACAAACCCTTCAAAACCCACATCAAATATCCAAAAGGGTACCCAAAAAAAAACCTTACTTATCCTGATCGCCTTCGTAATAAAACATAGCAAACGGGATAACAAAAAACACAAGCACCGCATCAACGATATAAACCACAAGCCAGAGATCCTTCATGGGGAGCGTGAGGTTACACGCGCCGTTATAAACCGCGTGCTGACACGCCTGTCTGTTGGCCACGTCAGCAGGGAGCATAAGAATCGAGATAGCCGAAACCGAGAGCCCCAAAACGACGACGAATTTGGGGAAGTAGGCTTGGTTTTTGTCATCGGGGTGCTGATAATTAATTAAAAGATACAAATTGAATATAAATACTAGTATGGTTACGACTATTGCTACGATTACTAGTGCTAGGTTGAAATCCCCCATTTTAATTTGTTAGATCTGGGTTTTTTTTTTTTTTAAAAAAGATGGTGGAGACTACTGAGTTAACCAAATAGAAGTGGTGGAACCAGCCTGGATAAACATTTTCCTTTATTTTTTAAGTAAACTGGTTTGGTTTTTTCGAATTTTCGGACAGAACAAGGCCCAAAAGTATGTGTGATGTCGGGGTTGAAGTTTTAAGAGGAATGCTATATCCACAAAGAAAACATCCACAAAACATCCACAAAATGAGTTGTTGGAGTGTGATTGGTGTATTTTGCTTTGTTTCTCTCTTTTCTATTTGATTAAGCCAATCACAATCCGACAACTCATTTTGTGGATGTTTTGTGGATGTTTTCTTTGTGGATATAGCATTCCTCAAGTTTTAATTTGGACAACAAGGACAAAGGACAACAAAGTAGATCGATGTATTTTAAAACTTTTTAGGGCAATTGCATATACATACCCGTTAAAATTTGCATATTTGCATATATGTTCAAAACATGCTTAACTTGCATTGTTGATCATGCATTAAAAACTTGTATTTTGGGTATATATGCATTTCAGTCTTTGGCCCTCTTTTTCTTTATTTTGGTCTTCGGTTCGGTCTAGTTAGGTCTTATGCACAACCGGCTATTATGTCTTATTAGATCGGACCGACTGACGAACACCCGAACCTAGACCGAATATTTCGGTCCAGTCTTTGGTCGGGACTTTTGGACCAATCGGTTTTTGGTTTGGTCTGGTTTTGGTCGTTCCAGTTTTTAAACCGTGCTCAGCCTTAAATACAAATATCGATGATCACAAGTTTTTCTTGTCCCGAGATTGAAATCTTGTTTGAGTCATGTTTTATGTGAGAAAATAAATAAAAGATTGGAATTTAAGTTTAAAAGTGATATTTTAAAGATTAAACATTACTTACTTTTAAGTTTATTTGTGCATTATGAGTGTAATTGGCGTGGAGCATTTAAGAGAATTCAGGGGCGGTAGTTGATTAGAAGGTATAAGTTGAATATGAAGACTAGTATGGTTACAACAATTGCTACGATTACTAGTGCTAGGTTTAAATCCCCTATTTTGATTTTATTTGTTTTTAGATCATGAACAGGTTTTGAATTGAATTGGATTAGGGCTTGTTACAGTGTGTGTAGATCTAGAGTTGGAACACGCTGTATGGGAAAATGATTGGGGAATATTTTTTTCCCAAATATGTAGATCTAGAGTTCGAACCCGTCGACCAGATTGATCTCATCGAACATGCCAAGCTATTCGATGATGATCTGAGACCACGTCCCCCGGCAAGCAAAAATATCCCTAAAAAAACAAAATGCTCATCGAGCACCATTGGAAGTAACCCGCTGGAATTTGCGGGTATGATGCAAAATGAGTTGCGACTTAAACGAGAATCCGCTCAAACGGCGTATGAGACAGCGAGGAATAAAGGCGAGGTCATAATGAAAATGGAAGAATTGAAGTTTCTCAATACGCCAACCAACCCCAATTTGCAACCAAAGCGAGCAAGGTTCATCGAAATGCAAAACAATTGGTTTAGACTTATTTGAGTCGTATAAGCTAATCATATAAGCTTAGCAAAACAAGCCGCAAGACACCGCATATATGGTATGATTGGAGCTTGCTGAAGCTTATATTATAAGCTGGAAGCTTGAGTTTACTTTTTCATAAAGTTGTTTGATAAATTAGTACAATGTAAATTCATTCTCAAGATTCTATGTATCTAAAGTATCTAATAACTTGCTAAGCAACAAGTTATAAGCATATTGCGAGGAAACTACAAAATACAGCAAGATATGAAATGATTATGTACAGCCGATTCATTTGGATGAGAGGATTGCTTAAATAAGGATATTAAAGATCAAGTAAACATGTGTCAAAGTTGAGAGTATCATGTGTAGCCAAACGATTTATTTTTGCTGTTAAAGATCGAGCTTGTACAACTTTCATATCATTAGTAGAAAAACTTAAAATATTTCATGCTTTTAATTTTGAAATTTCAACTAAGTGATTAATGTATATAATAGTTAAAATGTTTGACATGAGATGAAACTAAATCAAAATGTCATTACTTACATAATTGTAAAAACTAATCAAAATTTGAACTGCAGTCATATAACTCAACAAAATTACAAAATATTTAGTTGTTTGATAAAACGTGGAAACATTTGCCATCAAAAAAAGTTTGAAAAATACATAAGTAGTTATGCAAGTGACAGTTATCAACTATGTTAAAAAAGAAGGAAAAAAAAAAAAAAAACCCTGTTGTCGATTTATCAAATCTTTGTTTTTCAAAATATGTCAAACATGTTCAAAACTATTGGATAATCTCAAAAATAATGACTTTGATACACACTCAAACTTTCACAATATAAAAGTTTGTATAAACGCACATTCCCATGTATAACAAAACTACTAACAAAAAAAAAAAACTGCGAGTAGCTATGAATGATCCATCGTCTGCCACCACTCCTCCCATCATGAATCCGATAATAACAGCCGTAGCTAAACAGCGTACGCAACTCACCACTATTCCATTAATCTTTATCATATACTTTGAAGTCGCGAGTCTACTCTTGTTTTAGTAATTTAATCCTTCAAAACAATCGACTAATCCCGTCACCAAAACCCATCAAACAAACACCCCATTCATTTAACCCCAATAAAAACCATGTTTCATTACACACAAAACAACACCTTCAAATTCAGTTACAAAAAACCAACTTAGGGCTAATGAACTAACTCAAGATCACTCCATCTCACACTCCCCTCTCATTATAATATTATATCAACAAAATGCAACACACAAATAACAAACCCTAAATATTTAAGCTCCAAATAAAGTTGTTTGTTTTTAAGATGCAAGGGTTATAGACCCACGTTTAAAAAGATGTCTATGGTTTTTCAGCCGTATTGTTGTGTAGGCAAAAGTTAAAAATAAAAATACGACTACTCTTGTTATAGTAATTTAATCCTTCAAAACAATCAATCGACTAATCCCGACCCCAAAACCCATCAAACAAACACCCGTTCATTTAACCTCAAACAAAAACCTTATTTCATTACACTAAGGGTGATCACGGTCCAAAAACTGGACCGGACCGAAGACCGAGAACCGGAAAAACTATAGACCGAGACCGGACCGAATGTGGTCGGTCCGGTCCGAACCGGTCGGTCTTCGGTCGGTCCGGTCCAATTAGGCAAGATTTGGCAAGTTTTTTCGGGTTTTTGGTCGGTCCGGACCGGACCGAGGACCGAATTAGCCAAAAAACTTAGACCGAGGACCGGACCGAATGTGGTCGGTCCGGTCCGGTCCGGTCCGGTCGGTTTTGTCGGTCGGACGGGACCATCCGGTCCGTTTGCTGAGCCCTACATTACACACACAAACAACACCTTCAAATTCAGTTACAAAAACCAATCAGGGCTAATGAACGGGGTAATGGCAGCTGCTTCAATTCCAATAGACAGATTCACGGGGCTCATTCACTCCGCTAAATTCTCAACTGACATCCCTTCCAAACTCCAAAACTTGCGAAAATTGAAAGATGAATTATCATCACTGGATAATAATAATAATAACTTTCCTTTGATTGCTAATGTGTTGCCGAAGCTTATTGATTTGCATACTGATCGCTCTAGCCCCGTTCGCCGTTTCGTCGCAGAGTAATAACCGTTTTTTATTTCATTTATTTGTTGTAATTAAAAGTATAAAGTTTGTTGTAACCGTTTTTATTTCATTTATATAATTAGCTCAAACAAACACATTTAAACTAATCTAATTTTCCAATAACTAAACAAGCAATGTAAACCTATAAGCTAAAAGGCATTCATTCAATCACATTTAATAGGGCGTTTGGATCACCTTATTTAGCCGCCTTATGAGCTTATTTGACTTCGGAAAACCCGATAAGCTCACTTGTTATAGCTTATTATGACCTTATCAGCTTCACCTTATTGGCTTACGCCAATAAGGTGAAGTGTTGATAAGCTCTAAAAAGTGAGCTTATCGGCTTTTCCAAAGTTAAATAAGCCCATAAGCCGGCTAAATAAGCTAATCCAAACGCCCTGTTAAATGTGATTGAATGCCTTTTAGCTTATAGGTTAACGTTGCTTGTTAATTAGATTATAAGGGGGTGTTTGTTTGAGCTAATTATATGTGGCTTATGAGCTTATTTGTGTTTCGTTGCAGAGTAATAACCTTCATTTATGTCTGTTGTAACCAATTTGAATTACATTGATAATTATAATGTGAATGAATGCCTATTATTAGCGTATATGTATGTAGGATTTACGTTGCTGCTATCATTCTGTTTAGCTGTGATAAAACCTTTTGGGGACGGGCGTTTAGGGGGTGTTTGTTTCGGCTTATACTGCCGGTTTATGNACTTAAGATCACTCCATCTCACACTCCCCTCTCATTATAATATTATATCAACAAAATGCAACACACAAATAACAAACCCTAAATATTTAAGCTCCAAATAATGTTGTTTGTTTTTAAGATGCAAGGGTTATAGACCCACGTTTAAAAAGATGTCTATGGTTTTTCAGCCGTATTGTTGTGTAGGCAAAAGTTAAAAATAAAAATACGACTACTCTTGTTTTAGTAATTTAATCCTTCAAAACAATCGACCAATCCCGACCCCAAAACCCATCAAACAAACACCCCGTTCATTTAACCCCAAACAAAACCTTATTTCATTACACACACAAAACAGCACCTTCAAATTCAGTTACAAAAACCAATCAGGGCTAATGAACGGGGCAATGGCAGCTTCAGCTTCAATTCCAATAGACAGATTCACGGGGCTCATTCACTCCGCTAAATTCTCAACTGACATCCCTTCCAAACTCCAAAACTTGCGAAAATTGAAAGATGAGTTATCATCACTGGATAATAATAATAATAATAACTTTCCTTTGATTGCGAATGTGTTGCCGAAGCTTATTGATTTGCATACTGATCGCTCTAGCCCCGTTCGCCGTTTCGTCGCAGAGTAATAACCGTTTTTTATTTCATTTATTTGTTGTAATTAAAAGTATAAAGTTTGTTGTAACCGTTTTTATTTCATTTATATAATTAGCTCAAACAAACACATTTAAACTAATCTAATTTTCCAATAACTAATCTAATAGGCATTCATTCAATCACATTTAATAGGTTGTTTGGATCACCTTATTTAGCCGCCTTATGGGCTTATTTGACTTCGGAAAACCCGATAAGCTCACTTGTTATAGCTTATTATGACCTTATCAGCTTCACCTTATTGGCTTACGCCAATAAGGTGAAGTGTTGATAAGCTCTAATAAGTGAGCTTATCGGCTTTTCCAAAGTCAAATAAGCCCATAAGACGGCTAAATAAGCTAATCCAAACGCCCTGTTAAATGTGATTGAATGCCTTTTAGCTTATAGGTTTACATTGCTTGTTTATTAGATTATAAGGGGGTGTTTGTTTGAGCTAATTATATGTGGCTTCTGAGCTTATTTGTGTTTCGTTAATAACCTTCATTTATGTCTGTTGTAACCAATTTGAATTACATTGATAATTATAATGTGAATGAATGCCTATTATTAGCGTATATGTATGTAGGATTTACGTTGCTGCTATCATTCTCTTTAGCCGTGATCAAACCTTTTGGGGACGGGCGTTTAGGGGGTGTTTGTTTTGGCTTATAATGCCGGTTTATGGCTTATTTGGTTTTGGGGTTATGTTACATAAGCTCACTTTTTGTGGCTTATTTTGAAACTTTTCAGCTTATACAAGTTTATTATGACATAATAGGCTTACTTAAGCCAAAAGGTTTCGAAATAAGCTACAAAAAGTGAGCTTATGTAACATAAGCCGAAAACCAAATAAGTCATAAACCGGCAGTATAAGCCGAAACAAATACCCACTTAGCTGTGATTATACCTTTTGTAGCTGCATTAGGCTGTGTTTGGTGATGACAACAAGCGATTAGATTTATGTCATTCCGCACTAGGTGATTACAGCTACTTCTGTCTTACCAAATGATTTTTTAAAACAAACAACTGCTACTGTTAGTATTGATTTTAGATATGCCAGCGCTGGTTTTTAATAAATATTTGTATAAATTACTGTACTTGTATCATTTTGTTTAATGTATATTTCTTTTCGGATAAAAGAATGGGTATCATTGCGTTACAAATTGATCAGTTTAAGGTCTACATTAGTTGCCAAGCTTTAGCCATTTGAGTAGACAGAGAGGGATCCCTGTTCAAACTACCCAGGAAAAGTCGAGTTCATGGCTCTAATTTACTTCGTGTAACCGGCATTTCCGTTGCTATCTTAATATGTTCACCCAATGACGTTCGAACATGAGTCTCTTCTCAGAATTTTAGGACGTTTTACCTATAGCCACATGGAATGGGGATCATGGTTTTATAAGCCTTAGGAATATACTACTCTATTAGTTATAGGGTACATCGTACCAGAGCGATCTCAAATGCAGCTACCCCCCATCGAAACATCTATTATACAAGATGGTTTAATACATATCAAGTTTTTATAAGGCATAACCAGTAGTAGTCAGTTACATATTAAAGTTTTTGGAGTTTATTATTATGCTATAAAGATTGGATACTCAACCCAGACTTGGAACGTTAATTTCTCCAATCCCGACTGAATCGTACTGCGATTGGGTACGTACGAACTAGATCGTAATTCTTGGCCTTTCTTGCGAATTATGTTTATATGGCTACAAATGTTGATCACCCATTATGTGTAAGGTCATACTGACAAGATGAAATATCTTGAAACTCATTGATGTCACATTGAGGATAATGTCAAGCCGGAGTTCCTATTTCTTTCTATGATGAAGCGTTGTATAATTCTAGAAGTGATTAATAGATAACTTTGACAAGCTACCGTTGTCTGCCTTAAAATCTAAGCTCCCTTGTATTTGCAGAGGGAAAGCTTAAACTTTTAAAACGCACCCCCAACTCTGCACCCTTCTTTTTGACAATGAAAGATACATGTGAACCAAAAAAATGCTTAGTATTCCAAATTTATGGTACCACAAATTTCGAAGGTTAATTTGGATACTCGTATAGTAACACTACCATTGCATTGAAATACTTATAGTTTAGCTCTACCAATTTTCTTGTGATGTTTACTCATGCAAGCAAAAAAAATGATAAAAACTCGTCTCACTTTATCTTGGTTTGTGACATGCAATTTAAGAATACATATGCGGAGTATGTAGGTTTTGTCTTTACAAACTAGAAAATTTACCAGGCTTGCTGATTGAATCATTGATTTATTCTCATTTGTAGGATCGCTGGTGATGTTGGGTTGAATAATACAGAGTTATTGCCCGATATTGTACCTTTGCTGATAACTCTCCTAAGAGATGGTACACCTGCAGTTGCTAGGCAGGCGATCACCTCTGGAATCAGTTTATTCAGACGGGCTCTTACGAAAATTGCACTTCAGGTACATTCGCATCCTATCTGTTAATTTGATTTATTAAAGCTTTAGGCTCTTAGACCCATATTAGGTTAGTAAAGATGCAATAGTCGTGATAATGTCAATGCTGTTTCTTTTTCTCGAATATGTAGCCCGTTGGAGCTTAAACATGTAAACTTTGATTTTCCCCGATGACCATGCATATCAAGTGTGATTTTTTAAATATATAGCATTGTAGATACTCATAGCTCTAGTTTTCAGGGTCTGTATTCAAGCGAGGTGGATGATTCTCTCGAGTCATCATGGGCATGGGTGTTGAAGCTTAAAGATGAAATATATTCGATGGCATACCAGGTAACCGGCAAATTCAATGATTTGGAACAACCTTTATGCATAATGTATGCAGGCTAATTCTCTGTTGCTATGTAATTCTAGCCTGAAAGCGATGGGAGAAAGTTGCTTGCACTGAAATTCGTGGAATCAGTGACTTTATTATATACAGCTGATCCTAGTGCTTCTTCTGAACCACCCGGAGATCAAACCTCTTCAGGTATATTTATAAATTCTTCGTTGTATTTTTTTATTTATTTTTATTATTATTATCATTTTTTTTTTTTGTGGGTGTGTGGTTATTGATGTTGTCTGCATGACACTTGCCTGACAGATGAATTTAACATAGCATGGCTTCGTGGAGGCCATCCCATACTTAATGTTGGTGATCTATCCGTTGAAGCCAGTCGGAACCTGGGTTTGTTGCTTGATCAGCTAAGATATCCAGCTGTTAAATCACTCAGCAATATGGTGGTTATCGTGTTAATCAAGAGGTATATTTATCTTGGCCACATTTGCATATGCTATGGGGTTCTTTCCTTTGTGAAACTTGATGTGCACAATATTAATATATACAACTATACGTGTAACTAGTACATCCAATATTCTTTTGGATTTGGCCACAGTCAACTGGGATTCATGACAAGTGCAACTTTCATGTATGGCTCCTGTGCTTCAATAGTCTCGCACAAAGTTGTAGTAATTGTCTCTACTTTTAAAGAGTTAATAAGTAAAAGTTGAAAGAGTATTAGTATGTCAATTGTTTTAGGTTGTGGAAAACCTGATATAGGAGGGAAGAGGGATGGAGTGATATGGATTTTTGCATCAGTTTCATGGTCTCAAACTGTGATTTGGTAGTTATAAAATACTCAGTTATGTTGAAAAGCGATAATTGTAAATGAGTTAACTGCTTATAATATATATTTTTTCAGTATATTCACACACCACTTAGAAAATCGTTCTTTTTAAGCAACTAATGACTTTGGGAAGTGAAATTTCTGACTACTTACCCAAATTCAGAAGTTGAACAGTCCAGAATGTTCATTCTATAAATGTTCATTCTATAAATGTTCATTCTAATGTCATTCTTTAGATACTCACACTCTTTACCATTGCTTATGCTTCTTAAAAAACACTTTCACTAATTCCTTTATTTTGCCTTTACAGTCTTTCAGCAATCGCAAAGAAAAGGCCTGCATTTTATGGGCGCATACTTCCAGTTTTACTTGGTTTGGATCCATCAAGTTCTGCTGTGAAATCGGGTCAGGTTTCTGGAGTGCATCATACTTTAAAGAATGCTTTCCTTTCCTGCTTGAGATGCACACACCCGGGTGCTGTTCCGGTAACTATTTCCTTTATTACAGAACTGGACTAAGATCAAGTTTCTATCCCGTATATGCTTATCCTTCTTTTTTGTTCTTTGGCATAAGAACTTGACTCGAAGTCATTATAAATCAAAAAGAAAATATTGTATTTATATTTTGGAGTGTTTTTGGCTTTCATACTGTCCTTAAACTACGTTATATTCTCTTAATAGTGGCGGGATCGTCTAGTTGGATCACTTAGAGATATGAAAGCTGGTGGGTTGGCTGAAGAAGCCCTTCGTGAAGTTTCTCGTGGTAATTCGTCAATTGCACAAGTAAGTTGCCTGTTTTGAGTTACCCATTTTGCTTGTGTACAGTCAAAAGTATTTATGTGGAATAGTGACAAGTGGTTGTCCTCTTACAGGATGTAAAACCCTCAGTAGAAGCTAGTAATTCTCCTGGTATCAGGAAAAGGTCTCAAGTGCAGGATGTTAGTGATTTGAATAAAGATGATGGTGTACCTGGAAAGCGTGCCAAACCAACACCTAATCTGAATGAGGATTCAAAGGGCAATGTAGTTGGGAATTCTTCAAGCCAGAAAGTAAATGCAGACAATGGACGGGTGCAGCAGCTTGTTTCTATGTTTAGTTCGTTGGTTGCACAGGGTGAACAATCTGCTGGAATGTTAGAAATTCTCATTAGTAGTATATCTGCTGATTTACTTGCTCAAGTAGTAATGGCCAATATGCCAAATCTTCCTTTAGTTCGGCCTATAGAATATGGCAATGAGGAGTTGGTCAACACCGGGTCCCATCTTGCTACTACACAAGCTGATAATCTGTCTGCATATCTAACTGACATAATATCACGCTCCACCAATTCTCAGCTTACAGATTCTACTTTGGAAACACACACCGACGAGGTACACTATATAATTTTGAACATAATATTTGATGTTGCTTTTATTATGGGTTTTAGTTAGGGCTGCATAACAAGATGAGCTTTAGCCTGACTCAGCTGTTTTTGTCTAATATAGAACTCAATTTGATAGCTTCACTAGTCTTTTTGACGCAGGCTTGAGCTCGTCATGATTAGTATTGAAAGCTCAAAGTATGTATTACAATTACTTTTGATCAAACAAGCTCATTTCGAGCGTGAATAAAATTGTACACCAATATTTGACCATAATTCATACTCACTCTGTCTCAAAATAAGTGTCAACATCTTTATTTTGGATTGTCCTAAATTAAATATCTACATCCTCAGCTATTTATCAAGCTTCCTAATCTGTCCTAAAAGGCACCCAATCAAAAACTTGCTACGATTTATCTATAAAACTGTGTAGAGGTTATAGATAACATTTGACTACTAAACAGTGTAAATATTATACTTTTCTGAAATTGTGTGAACTTTGTCTTAGTGGACACTTCTTTTGGAACGGAGGGTGTATCATGTTTTCTGAGTTCGGCTTGTTATAATGTGTTCTGAGCTCATAATTGCATTCAAACACAAACTCTTTAAAGTTCAACTTGATCAAGACCGAATCGAGTTCGAGATCGAATTAATCATGAAAACCTTGACACATGCTCTGCTCTAGTTCTAGTATTTGCAGTTTGCTATTGCATCTTATTATCCTGTAACCACCTTGAAAGTAATATGATAATTTTCATGTCCTGTCTGACAATCTAGGAAATGCTACAGAAGCCTGAAGTGGAAGGCGAACAGCCTGCGACAAAAGATAGTGATGTAGTACATTCTCCTCAAGCTTCACCCATGGAAGAAGACTTGGTGCCTGTGGGCCCACCAGTTTCTGTTAATATACCATCTGTAACTGTAACGAATGTTAGTTTAGCTATTCCATCTGAAGATACCGATATAGGGGAACTTGAGGACGGTATACCCGGTCTAGACTCGTCAGCCCGGGATGACGGGATGCCTGAAATTCAGGTTGATGCTGAAATGATTTCTGCTGATAGGGAAGAAAATAATCAGGAGCAAATTACCAAAATGGGCACATCATCAATGGATATAGTTCCTTCAATGGATATAGTTCCTTCGATTTCTACAGACAGGTCTGAGGAACTTAGTCAAGCTGCCGTGGCAGAAGCAAACAATATAAATTCCTCAACCGCAACTTCTGTTCAGTTAACTTCCAAAGTCATCCTGCCAAAAATGGCTGCCCCTGTTATCAGTCTCACTGATGAGCAGAAGGATCACATACAAAAATTGGCTTTTACACGTATCATTGAAGCTTATAAGCATATTGCAGTTGCTGGAGGTTCACAGCTTCGATTTTCTTTACTCTCATATTTAGGAGTTGAGGTAATGTCCCACTAGCAAAAAAATAATAATTACTTGGTTTCATGTTTTAACCTTAAATTATTTTGCAAATAATTTTGTTGGTTATGTTTTTGACTACTTGCATCTTCTGACAGTTTCCTTTGGAGTTGGACCCTTGGAGTCATCTGCACACACACATACTGTCAGATTATACAAGTCATGAGGTAAACATTTTATTTTTGCTTGTATATTCATACAAGCTTCTGTACTTATTATCCAAACCTAGTTTGAATCGGCCTGGCCGAACCTATTTTAGTATAAGGTTATATTTTCTATTTTAGTAACAGACTAACAGTGAGTATTATTTTTCAGGGACATGAGTTAACCTTGCGTGTCCTCTATAGATTATTTGGAGAGGCAGAAGCAGATCACGACTTCTTTTCTTCAACAACAGCTACCTCAGTATATGAGATGTTTCTTCTGAAAGTGGTTCGTAAATGTTTTCAGTTTCTATTATGTTTATGAGACAAAAGTTTAACAAATTAAATTCTTATTGCAGGCAGAAACACTCAGAGATTCTTTTCCACCAAATGACAAATCTTTGACTAGATTGCTTAGTGAAGTTCCTTACCTACCAAAACCAGTTCTTAAATTGTTGGAGAGCTTGTGCGTTCCTGGAAATAGTGAAAAAGATGCGGAGTTGCATAGTGGAGAGAGAGTGCATCAAGGTCTCAGCATTGTTTGGAGCTTAATTCTGCTTAGACCTCCCACTAGAGACGTTTGCTTAAAAATTGCTTTACAGGTATATATATTTCTTTATGATAAAAAAGTGTATCCTTAACTTTATGCATTCACGTATTAAATTTGCTCTCATGTTTTTACTTTATAAGGTACATATAGTGGAAACATACTAATTATTAAGCATTGATACTAGATTAGGAAGTTAAGCTTAGTCTGGGTTAGATCCTTTCTATACCATACACAAATCCTTAGATTATGACTTTTAACCATATTGGGCGTTTTGAATAGAGTGCAGTGCACCACTTGGAGGAAGTGCAAACAAAAGCGATACGTCTGGTATGTCCCGATTTAATAATTTATATTCTTAACAAGTTTAAGGTTTTCTCTTGGTTTTTAGTAGTTCATTGTCCAATCACAGGTGGCAAACAGGCTTTATCCTATACCAGCTATTTCTCAGCAAATTGAAGATTTTGCAAAGGATATGTTATTATCTGCAGTGAACGATGATCATTTGATGGATACTGATGGATCTAATGCTGAAGTAGCAAAGGTTTGAGCTTAATATGATGGTGAAATCAAGTATCAACTATGGAATTAATATATCATTTATTTATTGTTTTAATAAATGCAGGACAACGAGATGGGAAAACCTCTGACTGAATCAGTAAGTGCCATCATCAAGGACAGTTCATCCGAGGCTGGTCAACCTAGTACATCAAATAACAATCCATCCACTTCAATAATCGATGCACAACGATGCATGTCACTGTATTTCGCCCTATGTACAAAGGTATATCAGCATATAATTCGTTGCACATTCTGATTTCTAAGATTATTAAGTTTCACTAAGTATAAAATCTCTTTCTAACTTACAGAAACACTCTCTTTTCCGTCAACTGTTAATCGTCTACAAGAACATGTCAAAAGCAGCAAAGCAGGTTGGGTAGTTTTTAGTTTGCCGATTTTCCTTCATTATTTATAAAGTAATATGCGCTAGTATTAAGTTTATACCATTCTTTCCCCTTTTGGTGCAGGCAATTTCTGTTCAAATCCCCAAACTAGTTCGCACCATTGGAGCATCTCCTCAGCTTCTTGAAATTATTGCCGATCCACCTGCTGGAAGCGAGAACCTTCTGATGCAGGTTTTTGTGTTTCCGCGTATATTACTATTCTCTTAACAGATGCGTAATGTGCTTGACTTTTTTTTCCCCATTTTCTTTTTTCAATAGGTGGTGCAAACATTAACAGATGGGGCAGTTCCTTCTCCTAACTTGATAGCTACCATTAGAAAGTTGTATGACACAAGATTGAGGGTAAACTTTTATTTGTTTATTTTTTTGCATGGTAGAACGGCATATACCATCACACTGATTTGTTTACCTTCTGTCGCATAACAGGATACAGAGATTCTAATTCCTATATTACCCTTCCTACCAAAAGACGAGGTTTGCCTCTTTGATTTTCTTTTTATGCAAGTGTTGTCCAGTTGATGGCTTGTCGTGGTCTTTTTATGGTTGTAGTTTTGGCATGACATAATTTTAACAAAATTAAATTTCTAGCAAGGATTTAGGATTTTTCTTTTAAAGAATCTAAGTGTTTGAACTTTGATGTGTGTGGCCTTCTACCTTTTCTTATATACATGCAACTTCTATTTAAAGAGTTCATGTTTTTTATATCCATTTCTGAGTCTTGTGAGCCATGCGCTCTTATAGAGTGAATGTTGTAGTAATTTTGCTAACGATTGTTAATATTTGTTTTCACAGCTACTTCAGATCTTTCCTCGTTTTGTAAATCTCCCCTCTGATAAATTCCAGGCTGCACTTGCCCGTATCTTACAGGTAACTTTCTTCTTTATGTTTGTTTGTTTATCTTTTCAAAATTGGTATTGTGTGTTGGGATGGTGGTGCCTCTCGTGAAGTGGACAAATAAAAAGTTACAGGCACCCCAAAGGATAATATCTTCTTTGATTGTTATGAACATACTAAAAAAAGGATCTGTGTTTAAGGATAGGTTGCATCTACTAATATGGTCTTTTGAAACCTTATTATACAGGAATCATCTCAGGGTGTCTCAATTCTTACACCAGCTGAAGTGCTGATTGGTATCCATGGCATTGATCCAGAGAAAGACGGGATTCCTCTGAAGAAGGCAGGTTCCTTTTTCTTTTCTTCCCGTTGTCCGTTTTACATTCAAGTATGCAACTAAAGAGTTCCTTTTTTTTGTAAGCAGGTTACAGATGCATGCAATACTTGCTTTCAGCAACGACAAATATTTACCCAGCAAGTTCTCGCAAAGGTTTTAAATCAACTGGTACGCTGACCTTTCACTGTGCAGTATATGGGTGGGAATATGGGATGGTTAACGTGTCAAAATAGTTTGGGTTAAGCAAACACTTATTTTTATATTATCTTTTACAGGTTGAGCAGATTCCTCTTCCGATGCTTTTTATGCGGACAGTAATACAGACAATTGGTGCATTTCCCGCCCTGGTAAGATTATACAAAGTTACACTCTCTTTCACATGTAAGGTTTTTATTCTTCTGAAACGCACATGGAAATGTGTTCGTTCTTTTTTCTATTAAAAAGATCTGAGTGACAATATAATACAGGTGGATTTTATAATGGAGATTCTATCTCGTCTTGTAAGCAAACAGGTGAGAAATGTGCTTAATAACTTACGCTTCACTTATTTATTCTACACACTTGGAGCTTTATATGATGCTAATCTATATCGTCTCATCTCTTACAGATTTGGAAAAACCAAAAGCTGTGGGTAGGATTCTTGAAATGTGCTCAGCTAACAAAGCCTCAATCTTTCGGTGTGCTACTTCAGGTGTGCCCTTTTGATGATTGCATAAGTTTTGCTTGGTTGTGCCCTGTGACTTCCCATTTTATGACTGAATTTTTCGATTTTGTTGTTTTGCTTCCTTTTAGCTTCCTCCTGCACAGCTCGAAATTGCATTAAATAAACAGCCTGTACTCAAGGGTCCATTGGTTTCATACGCAAGCCAACCTGACATCCGATCTTCACTTCCAAGGTTCGACAAGTAACCTGTTTTTAATGTTGTTTACTAGTGGTAATTTAGACCGATTACTCATGAATGGGTCGATTCAGGTTATGTTTTATCTCATGGGTCAAATAGGTTAAAACAAAATCTCGCTTACAACGAAACGGGCTGAAATGGTAGAAAAGCTGCATATAACCTCAACTCAATAATTTGTATTCCACGCAAAGTGTCTTCTTGTTGAATAGATATGTCCTCTTGTTTTTGCATCAGTGTGAGACAGGTTGGTTAGTTACATGAACAATTAGGTGTTCTCTGTTGTCAACCCGACTTGGGTTTTCAGCTCATTACTGAAAACCCATTGGGCCCGATACCAACGCCCCCATTTCTTTCCCTACCCTCTAAGCTGTTGATTATGTTTCGTCACTTGTGGTGCCATTGTTGGTACTGGGAAAAGCGGTTCGGTGTGTGGTCAGGTCCATAGCTGGTGGTGCTGTTGGAATTGTAGCCACAGGGATTCTCAACAGCGCAAGCCGAGGCGCCAACGACCCAGTCTCCATCACAACCACACAACACAGGTCACAGGCTCAGTCACAAAAACCACAGGTCTCAGGCACAGCGCGAGAGCTCGGTCACAATCGCAGTCATCAAGCAACAGAGTCACAATCCGCAGTCTCAGCCCCAGTCACAAGTGCGCAGTCTCGTTCCCGGTCGACCATCCGCAAGTCTCAGCCCAGTGCACAATCACAGTCTCAGCGCTCAGTCACCATCACAGGCTCAAAGGCTCAGTCACAAGCACTCACTCACAGCGCACAAGCTCCCCAGACTGGGAGCATACAGCGCACCTCAGCAGAACAAAAGTACGCGGTTGAGGAACCCAAACCCACGCAAGCAGCTCGAGACATGCTACCAAAGCAGTCCGAGACCCTGACTGGCCTCCTCATCTTTGACTACCTCACCGCGTCTGAGGTTTCGGGTGCGGTCGAGGGATTTTTTGCCTTAATGCGTCCACCCTGTACCTCCCTCATCCAACCTGAACGCACTGCTATTGTCTCGCCGTAAAACCGCCGAATGCATACACAGTCTTGCTGACTACTCTCTTCTTTGCATTTTTTGCAGGTTGTCTGACGATACTCCGTACCTCTGTTCTGTGGCAGTTGGTTGTAGAAGTATGGCATGTCCTTTCAGCGGAACGCATCACATGCTTCTCCGTTCCCCAATCGTTTCCCTCTAATTAGCGCTCGTCTTTTAATTAGAACTTTTTGATCTTTCACACAATTTACCGTGAACTAAAATGAAAGCACTTTGGACTTGATACCAATGAGCTTTACTTCGTGCCTCAATCATCTGGATGATCTCAGGGACCTGAGCTTTTCGTTTCTGGGATCCCAGTTAATCCTTCATCCATTCTTTTTTTTCTTTTTTTTTTCTTTTTTTTTTTTCTTTCTCTCTTCTCCCCTTTTATCTTACCGTCTCACGTAACTCATATAGACGTTCTACCTTTAGCTCCGCCGCCACAGTCCCCATCCACGGATATCAATATCAGCTGATGAGACGGTTCATGTTTTAGCAATGGTCAAATATTAAACATCAAAGGCATTTAGGAGAGCTAAGTTAGACTTCATCCTTTCGGCTTGTAGAGTTATTTTAGCCTTTTGTGTTAGATGACCTTCTTGGTTCTTTTTTCTTTTCTCGTGTTGATGTTGTGCTGTTTCGAAAAGGTGGCTCAAGGGATGCTCCTTTTAGGTTTTAATAGATAATTTCTTTTAGTGTCTCGTTAGTTCTTCAATTCTTTTAACTAATTTATTTTCGTTCCATAAAGAAAGATAAGTTCATCTGTGTCGTTACTCATTATCCATGAAACTAGGAGATAAGTTCATATTTGCAACATATTTTTTTAATGCTTAATGACCAAAAGAGTGACTAAGTTTGAAGATAAAATGACTATTTAGAGCCACACGGAATGGATACATATTGTCTTATAGACGGTTTGTTAACATTTCTTGAGATGTACTATATCTACTCTTGATATGAATACATGTGTGGATGTATATACACAATGTAACATTATATTACAACATGATGCAATCTTTCTGATTCAACATAGCCAGACAAATTTGGACATACGAACTCGTAGTCGTCACCTCAGATTACTTTGATGATCATTGCTAAATATTGATTTTTTGTTGACTTTGTGTCTTTGTTGGTAGTATAAAAGAGCTGAACGTGATCTTACAAGTGTACATGGTCTAAACAATGAAAATTACTACATATAAACTTTATTCTTATTGTGATCTTCAAAAGCAAAAGCAATACGAATGCATATATAAATATGAAGGTAGTTTGGTCCACGAATAATACCATTGTCAAGACAAAAAGAGCGACATGTAAAAATAACTCGGTTTTAGACAAACCATTACATACATACCACCTTAGCTACAACCTTGATCCCGGGTCCAATCCACTGTAAGATTGAAACGGCAATTTTTGCCCTCCATATGCCACTTGCTTTTGTCATCTTCAGGTTCCACACGGTATGTGTGCGTGTCCTTCACAATAATGTGTTATCAGATTTCATCTTTTACCTTAACTGCAACCTTCACCCCGGATCCAATCCACTGTGAGAGTGAAACAACACGTTTTTCGATTTGTAATCCACTTTTTGTCTTTACCTTCATCTTTCTCATGGTATTTGCGCGTCTCGTTCACAATAATTTCCCCAGAATCTGTTAGAATTTTATAATTATAACTATCATATATAATAATTAACATCGAGTAGCACATAGTTGCGGAAGCGTAAGAACAAGTATAACAAGTAATAGTTAACTAAAACATAAATAGTAAACGTACCTTATGCAATTCTTGATTGGGGATGAACAATAGATGAACCCTAATTAGGGTTTATGTAGATCTATGAATAACCCCTTACCTTTTTGTTATTCGATCTCTTGATAACAACAATAGTGTATTGTTACCTCGTTCTTGTACACACAAACTCAATTGAATAAAAGGTTTTGCAAGAAACAAGAACACTAAATTTTTGATGACCAAAAATCGATCCTAAACCCTTTGTGGGATGAAGAACGATCGGCCAAGGACAAAAGAAAAGAGAAGAGAGATTTAGGGATAGAGTATGTGTACAAAAGGTATGAAACAATGAACCAATGCCTTTGTATTTATACTAATTAGACAACTTAGGGAACAAGGTAGGGTTTGGGATCCCCCCCTTGTGTTCGACCGGCCTAGTACCCCAAGGGGTGTTTCCGGATCCTTCTTGTCGTCTAATTACACTCTAGTCCTTGTCTTTCTCTTTTAACGATAGTTAGTCCGTACATTTAATAACTAACGACCGTTATGTCCGTTAAGTGTTCAAATAATAATTATATACTAACATTTAATATAATTATTATTATACTTTTATTCTCGTTTGTAATGTATGCAATCCCGAGGTCTCGGGTTCGATTCTAGACATTTACATATTAATATTTAACCAATATTCCAACAGCTCCCACTTGGTTATTTATTAATAGTAAAATGATATTGGTCGGCGTCTTGCAACACTCCAATATCCCTAGTTCAAACCGAGTTGAGTTTCCTGGAAAACCCTTAACGATTCATCGTTATTATTATCCTTTTGTTTCTAATACTCTGATTAATAAAGAAATAAATCTTTATTAATATTGAGTTTCTCGTTTATCAATGATTGAACAAAATTACCAAAACATCTGAACGTATTCCAAATAGACTTTGGGCGTGGCCACACAAACATTTTGTCAATCCTACGAGTGACCCATAGTATTAAACTTCAAAACAAATTTGAATGAACAAATTCTATCTTGACTACAAGACTAACCCATGAACTTTGCAACACTTCTGAAAACAACCCTTATAACTACCAGTTACGGATAGCGGTAGATTGCTCCACAGAAATGCACTACATTCATGACACTTATCTGGTATCTCAAGTCTGAGGATAACTAATTATGATTTACTTAGATAAGTAAAATCATTTAGTTTGGGATAAGTCCAATATCCAATTCATTGAATACCTTAATTGTCTTCCCTTAATAATATTCCCATATTATTAAACAACAATGGACAGTTTTAGAATAATGAAATTATTCAAGGATATAAACATGCAAAAACAAGGATATATATTATTAAAGCAGTTTGAAATAAACAAAACCATTCTTTATTTCATTGGAAATTAATAATCGTACATTACATCATTTTATCCAAATACTAATCACAAATGGGCATGAAACTATCAGCTTTACGAAGACCTATACCTTCAGCTAGCGTATAAAGCTTAGTGCCAGGTAAAGCTTTCGTCAATTGGTCAGCTAAGTTATCATCTGTGTGAACTTTGAGTAACTCGATCTCTCCAATCGCCACTTGCTCTCGCACGTAGTGATATTTGATCGGGAAATGTCTGGTGCCCTTCATGAGTCCAGGCTCGTGGGCAAATGTGATTGCAGCAGAATTGTCACAATACATTTTTATAGGTCGTTGTATCGATGGCATAACTCTAAGCCCCGAAATAAACTTCCCAATCCAAACAGCTTCCATTGCAGCTTCAGAAGCAGCCACATACTCACTTTCTGTTGCAGACATAGCCAAAATACTCTGCTTCTTGCTCCTCCAATCCACAGCACCTCCATTAATGACAAAGACATATCCCGTCTGAGACTTCGTATCATCTTTATCACCTTGCCAGGAAGCATCACAGTAACCTGTAACATCAAGTTCTGCATTTGGATCTGGATTACCCCCATAAACTAAGAATACATCTTTAGTAGCCCTAAGGTACTTAAGAATATTCTTCACAGCAGTCCAGTGAGCTTCACCTGGATTTTGCTGATATCGACTGGTTAAGTTCTGAGCAAATGCCACATCTGGCCTTGTGCTTTTCACCGCATACATTATAGATCCTACTGCCGAAGCATAAGGAACCTTCTTCATGCGTTGCACCTCTGCAGGTGTTGAAGCACATAATTTGCTACTCAAGCCATGGTGTTCTTGCATTGGCAAATATCCCTTTTTGGAATTTTGCATATTGAATCTCTTCAATATTTTATCAATGTAAGCACTTTGGCTTAATCCAATCAATCGCTGAGATCTATCTCTATATATCTTAATTCCCAGAATAAATGCAGCTTCCCCTAAATCTTTCATAGAAAAACACTTTCCAAGATATGCCTTGACTTCATGCAAACTTGGAATGTCTTTTCCCATGATCAGTATGTCATCGACATATAAAATAAGGAAAATT
>LBNU01022154.1:200418-211868 GCA_014162995.1 Artemisia annua | reverse complement strand
ACATACGCCTCGCAGCCCCAGACCTTTAGATAAGACAAGTTAGGCACTTTTCCAGTCCATAACTCATATGGTGTTTTATCAACCTTCTTTGTGGGAACCATATTGAGAATGCGAACAGCAGACTCTAAAGCATAATCCCAAAATGAGAAGGGAAGAGTTGTTAGATTAAACATAGATCGTATCATATCTTGAAATGTATGATTTCTTCTCTCAGATACACCATTTTATTGTGGAGTATATGGAGAAGTAAGATGCTGGACAATTCCTTCCTTAGCTAGATAATCTATAAACTCTTGACTCAGGTATTCACCACCTCTATCGGATCGAAGATATTTAATCTTCTTTCCAAGTTGCAACTCTACTTCTGCTTTAAACACTTTGAATGTTTCAAAGACCTCATGTTTATGTTTAAGTAATTAAACATAACCATAACGACTATAATCATCCGTAAATGTTAAGAAGTAGCTAGCCCCCCTCCTTGACACATGTCTAAGTGGTCCACATACATATGTATGAATAAGACCAAGTAGATCAGAAGCCCTTTCAATCCTATTTTTAAAGGGTTTCTTAGTCATCTTGCCAGCAATACAAGATTCACATTTATCAAATGATTCATCATTGATCTTTTCTAAAAGCCCATCGCGTTGCAGCTTTTCCATGCGAGTCTTGCCAATGTGAGCAAGTCGACAATGCGAAAGATAAGAAGAATCCAGACCTTTCTTGATTCTCTTATGGTTGATGCTATAAATTGAATTATCATTGAAAGCATTATCATTATTATTCATGTCCAAGTCAAAAATACCATTCACAGCAATTGCGTTAAAATAAAAAACACCATTTAAAGAAACTGAAATTGCATTGCTTGAAATAGTAACCTGTTTTTAATGTTGTTTACTAGTGGTAATTTAGACCGATTACTCATGAATGGGTCGATTCAGGTTATGTTTTATCTCATGGGTCAAATAGGTTAAAACAAAATCTCGCTTACAACAAAACGGGCTGAAATGTAAAAAAACTGCATATAACCTCCTAATAATTTGTATTCGAACAATTTTTTGTTGAAATAATATGTTCTTTTGCATCATTTGAGACATTGGTTATTACTGAAAATTAGGTGTTTCTGTTCAAACTTGTTTTCAGTCATTACTGAAAATTGACCCGATACCCAACCCGCCCATTTTTTCTACCTCTAATGCTGTTGATTTGTTTCAGTCACTTGTGTGCCATTGTTGTACTGAAAACGGGTTTGGTGTTTTCAGGTCCATACTGGTGGTTCTTGGAATTGTACCACAGGATTCTCAAAGCGCAAGCCAGGCGCCAACGACCCAGTCTCAATCACAATCACAAACACAGTCACAGGCTCAGTCACAAACACAGTCTCAGGCACAGTCGCAGACTCGGTCACAATCGCAGTCTCAGCCCGAGTCACAATCGCAGTCTCAGCCCCAGTCACAGTCGCAGTCTCTGCCCCGGTCACCATCGCAGTCTCAGCCCCAGTCGCAATCGCAGTCTCAGGCTCAGTCACCATCACAGTCTCAGGCTCAGTCACAGACTCACTCACAAGCGCAGTCACAGATGGGAGATACAGGCACCTCAGAGAAAGAAGTAGCCGCTGAGGAACCAAAAGAATCAGCTGAACATGTACCAAACATGGAGACTTGATGGTTTATCTTTGACTAAATAAAGTCAAGCCCTCGAGATCTTTGCTTAATGTATGTACCGCTCCCCTCATCCAATGAAGATGCTATTGTTCGCTCAAAGACCGAATGTTAACGTTTGCTGATATTTTCTTTGCATTTTTTTGCAGGTTGTTGACGATATGTATCTGTTGTGCAGTTGGTTGTAGAAGTATGCATGTCCTTTCAGCGGAGATAATGTTCTCGTTCCCCATGTTTCTAATAGCGCTCGTCTTTTATTTAGAACTTTTGTTTTCACACAATTTAGTGAAGCTAAAATGTAAAGCTTTTGGACTTGAGCTACAATGAGTTTATTCCGGCTAATCATCTGGACGATTAGGACCTGAGCTTTTCGATTTCTGGATCCACAGTTATTTATCAAAGTTTTTTTTTTTTTTCTTTTTTTTTTTTTTTTTTTTTTTTTTTTTTTTTTTTTTTACGGACTGTTACGTAATACATATAAGTTCTATTTAGCTAGAGCAAGTCCCCAATCAGGATATCATGAGTCCTAACAATTCACAGGTATATCTTACTTTTTTACATCGCTGGGATGGATTCCTAACCATTTAAGATCAGGAACTGTTATTCTATGGTTCTCAAAAGCAAAGGGTTTATGGTGGTGGGAGATGATGGCACGGTTCAATACGTGATGGGAAATGGGGGCACGGTTATGTTAGACTATTTTTGTATCCCCGATACGAAAAGTTCAAAGCGTTAGCATTATGAAGGTAGTCTAGTCCATGGACAACACCGTTGTCAAGACAAAAAAAGCAACATGTCGAAATTACTCTTGGCAAATTCTGGGTTGTATGATATGCTGAGTGTTTAAGGTTATAAAAAGTGTGTGTTTGGTGTGAAGAAGTGTCTCATATATAGAGGTAATAAAAGAGAGGCTTTAGTCTTTTTACACAATGGATACTTGTGTTTGTTTGAGGATATTTGTGTTTGTTTGAAGATGTGATCATGACCATCCATTCAAGATCCAAGTGAAAATGATAAAGGGTCAAGATTTCATCTTGATATGTTGGGTTGGATTGTTGAGTTGGAATATGAAGCTGCCAGGTAATTCGTTGAACGGTCAAGTAAAAGTAATTAATGGTAAACAAAATTAACTTAGTTACAACAGGAGCTTGTGTTTCTTTCCACTTATTAATCCTTTCCTATGTTAATAGTTTAGGTAAAAAATGTTCATAGTTAATGGCTGTTTAGTGTAAAATGATATATACGAAACTCATCGGATAGGGTGAAAACAAATCCAAATATAACATTGTAAACACAAATAAAACGTCTTTTCTACTAGCACGTTACGTGGTAATAGACTTCATTTGGCTGCAACGAGGCTATTATGGTATGAGCTTTCCACTGCTGGTGAGGAGTTGAAAAATCCATGTGGCTGCAAATCAATGTCACGACATCGTTCACATAAGCATTGTGTTAACTGAAATGTACATGTGAAATGAGTGATATAAAGTGAAGAAAACGAGCAATGACTACTTTTGGACGCAATCCAATGTGTTCTACTGGCCAGTCTTCGAGTCGAGAAACGTGTGTCACTCCAAATACATACCTGTGAGCATTCAATGGCGGTAAGAAAAATCTTGACTACAACGCCATATAATTATCATAAATATTCATTAATTAATTACTAATGCTATCTCCCTAGAACCGTTCAGTATCCATCTCCTACATACCATCATCGGCTTTGTCTATGGCCACTAAATATGCTCATCTAGTTTCTATTACTTAGTGCACAATTATAGCAAGAAATGTAGAGGAAAGTAACACACGTGCGCCTCTACCAACAAAAAAAGGCACATGCATGCGCCTCTTGATGAATTCAAAAGTTTTGCACAAAATAAAAAGGATGATATATATAAGCATAACAAAATTCAGTTGTAGTAGCTGCTGAAATTATCTACAAGATCATTCCCTCAGCTCAAACCACAATTCACATAACGGGACTGCAACTAGTAGCTGTATTTAAAAATTGCCTTTTTGGAAGAATATAGGTTCATTCAGAATCATGTATGGACAACTCACACCTCACGGATAAGAAGAAATAATGCACGCAATGTAACTAGTCATGTCTGTAAAAGGTTTGTGAGAAAGTAGAACTCATTCATAACGGCTCTCAACATAAAGACTAAAACATCATTATTTTAAAATATATATGGTATCAATTTTTATATATCGTCCATTAGAAGGCCATCCAAATCATTATAAAACCCTCCAAGGTCCGTTCGGCAATTCATCACAAGTGTACAATCCTTCATAGCATTACCGGCCAACAACCATGAACCATCTAGTAACCAAATGATACAATTGTGCTCCAGAAATGGTCAAAAGGTTGCACTAACAAACATATAAAAGATGTTCCAACACAAAAGTGCTATTGCTTATGTACAAACTACTAACAAATAACCAAGAACATATGCATCTCAAAATAGACACGCAACTCGGTTTTACCCAATTCACATTATAAATGCAGGGTTAATAGAAAAATAAGTTACTAAAGTTTGGGAAAATGTTCGCCTAAGTTACTATAGTTTAAAATGTTACAAACAAGTTACTCAACTTTTTTCTACCAGTCACATAAGTTACTGTCTTAGTTTTAACCTTTTACTACCGGTTAAATGCCTACGTGTCACTGATGTACTATGGGTTAATAGACAAATAAGCTACTAAAGTTTGAGAAAATGTTCACATAAGTTACTAAAGTTTGAGGCAATGTTCACTTATGTTACTATAGTTAAAACAGATAATGGGTTTGTATTCTTGTTCACTAATGTCTAATTATGGATTATCTTCCTTTTTAGACGAGGATCTTCATGCCATCAATCTGGGGGATAGTGAGTTTGTTCTGATAAGAGACGGGTGCAATATCTTTCAGTTCCCGGTACAAATGGATAAAAACATATAAAACGGATAAAAACGTACAGTATGTATAAAAACATAGAAAATGCACAAAAACATATAAAAACATACATAAACGTATAAGAACATATAAAAACGCATAAAACATAGAAAACGTATAAAACATAGAAAACCTATAAAAACGTATAAAAACATACAAAAACGTATAAAACGTACACAAACGTATAAAACGGATCAATAGCGGATGAAATCATATATACCAAAATTTTTGAAAATAATTATAAACGCCCGTTGGCCAAAAGGATAGACGCTGTAAGATTCTGCAATAAAAGGGACCAAATGTGCAAATATTCTTTGTTTATAATGGTATTTTCTTTAGTTGGTTATGTATAATGAATCACTTCAGTTAGTACATCTACGGATTTTACCCTGTTTTATTTTGTATCATAGTTATTACAAAAACCGACTTAAAAATATATATATATATATATATATATATATATATATATATATATATATATATATATATATATATATATATATATATATATAACAGGAGGCGTTACACGTAGATAATGACACGTAAACGCCACCTCATTGCCCAGTAATTCATTATCAGCCATGTCATCACATTGTCGCCATGTAAGCAATTTTTTAATTTATTTTGTATTTTTTAATATTATATAATTAATGTAGTTGTCCAATAATGCCACGTGAAAATTCGTATTTTAATCAAATTCGTATTTTAATCTTGAAATTAAAAATGTAATTGTCAGGATTCGAACTTCGAACCTTGGATTTGTTAGTTTAATGAGGAGGATCCTTACCACTAGACCAACTTAATTCTTGAGATGTATCATGCAAGCCCAAATATATAAATCTATCCAATCAACAATATGAGATAAGGAGAATCCCTGCAACTTAGGTAACCCTAATCAAACATATACGTAAAAAAATGTCCGTTCATTCATACTATAGTTTTTCTCAAAAACCCTAATATCCTTTTTTTTTCTCAAAACCCTAATATCATTCCTTAAATTCCTAAGCTTATAGTTTTTGTTGTTGTTCGATTCATTATGTTCAAGCATATTGTAGTTTTTTGCTAATATAATATTTAGGAAATTCTCAGTTGTTAAGCTTCATGGAATCATGGTGACTGAACCAGTTATAACGATCCTGCAATCGTTTCAACCCACTCGAATTTACCTCTGCATCAAATAAATTTGAGGAACTTCCCACTTATGTGACTGAATCAGATATTCCAGTTATTCTTGATTTTACCTCTGCATCATATAAATTTGAGGAACTTTCAACCCACTCGACCCTTTTCTTTTTAGATATTTTGTTAACATGTTTATTTGGTTTTTTCTTGAGCTGAAGTAGATTACGTGTTTGTGTGTGTTAAATATCTTAATTCAGATTGTTTCTTATGCTGGAAAGTCGACATGGACTGCCAATTTCTGGAACATGAAAAAGTTGATGAGTCATGCAAGGAGTAATTAAATAAGGACCCATACTATCAAAATAACTGTAGATTCAATGAAGGTATGCAACTTTATATTTTGGTTTTGTTAGGAATATGTTATGTAAATAGACTCAATGTGCAGTAAACAAGCTTCAAATTAAGTGCTAAAAAAAGGTTCCAGTCCAGTTCTTTTGCATTGTTTAATTTTATTCTGGATGTAAATTAGGTCATTTATAGAATTGGAATTCAGATATTCATATCAATGGCTTATTAAGCTATTGCACACAAACTAAAATCCTTACTTTTTTATCTATAGGAATTTGAGCTGTAATCATCTCAAGGTTCCAATACCTTAGAATTTGGGAATCTAAGAAGTTTTCTCTTGAATTATTGTGATTACTGTGTGGATTTCAACTACATAAACTCAGTTATTATTCTCAGTTATGTTATCATTTTTGTAGTCTTGATGTGCAAAGAAGGACACATCTATTCAAAGTGCTAAAAAAAAGGTTCCAGTCCAGTTACATGGGAAGTTTTGCACGGATATCGCATGATGACATAGACTGATCAATCAACATAATGGTTTGGGACTTCATCAGAGCCTTAGCCCTTGCTGCTATACACATATCACTTGGGCCTTGCAAATGGAGTTTACATAAATATCATGCGCTCCGTTGAATAGGATGTTGGAAACCGATGTACATATTTGGGTCCAGATACACAATTTGAATTTTTAGTCACCAATGCGACTGATCAAGTTCTGTTCACCTGTGATATGTGTTTCTGTTGTGAAGGATTGATGACAGTAGGTAACGGTGCAAAATTTTATGGTGACTTATTAATGGTTATGGAATTTGAATTCTAAAACGATGACCTTATTAGCTTATCTTTTTTATGAGAATGAATAGACGTGGTATATTTCAGCTCATTTATCTAATAGTAGTTTTTTATGAAGCACTACAAGATTGAGCTACTGGAAGTGGAGGCCCCCACTAATCGCACCATTAGTATTCCCAGAAGAGGTGACCCAACAAACATGTCTCGGACCATTATAAGCAGTCCAAAAACCACTCGATGTAGGGGTGCAGGGTGGCCAGCTACCTACTGCAAGTGGGCGTATAGAGTAGCCGTATGCACCAGAAAATATGCCATAAGAAGTATCGTTCCCATAACCACTTGAAGGCGGACAATAATCTGCTGCATTCAAACAAGAAGCAACAGCACCAGAACTCTCATTGGATGTAATTCTTGCACTTAAAACTACTAACTGAGGTTGATTTTTTTGTCTTGAAGGTGGAGATGTTGCCTACAAAAAATAACCTTATGAACTACAATACTACAGTAAGATAATTTAGATCAGGTAATCAACATTCTGCGGTTGCTTTTGTGCAATCTTTGAAACAAGCTTTTTTTCTTCTTATTCTTGAAAACAGACCTTGGTTTTATAGCAGCATAATGCAACGCTTTGGATCAAATCAATGAAAACTGTAATTAGATTTTTTGTTTCTTTGGCATGAGGGTAGCTACTTTCACGGAATAATATGGAGGAGGATGGAGTTGATAATGAGTTACTTTCAGAAGCTGAGAATGCATGGGCACAAGACGCACAACTATAGTGGTCAATGCAACCTGTCCTATTTCCTTCTATGCGGCTCTTTTTCAAGCTCCCAACTTCAATGGCCACATACGGAACATTTGTGCAGATATGACTTTCCTTTTAGCTTATTATGCATTTATTTGGTGACTCCTTTTCTATTTCACCATGTCTTTGTGTAGATTCATTGTTGTTTAGCGTAAATAATTGCATTTGAGAGGTGACATTGTTGTTACATTGCATCAACAGGGTGAGCAGATCACCAGATGCAGCTTATAACGAGCATATTGTACTTATGGTATTTCTTTCATGTTTTGCATACTGTGTACAAAAGGAACGAGGTAGGAGTATTGCAAGAGATAGTTGTACTTATACAAGATGCACAACTATAGTGGCCTTATACAGATTATCGTACTTATGGTATTTCTTTCATGTTTTGCATACTGTGTACAAAAGGAACGAGGTAGGTGTATTGCAAGAGATAGTTCAAAAGACACCATTGCTTGAATCAACAAAACGAAATATGAGATTTTGGCTAATATTAACATGAATAGCAATGACAACAAATTTACAAGGAAAAAGTAACATTTTATTCAATGGAAAAGGCCAGGTCAGTGGGTTGGTGTTGGAAGGTTCCAATGCGATACATGTTCATTATTCGTCACACGAAAGCTTCTATTTCAACTGATTATAATGAGGTAGACAACAAAAAACAAAATCATGTTGTCTACAGGTTTTAGTTCTATTATATTTCTGGATAAACTGAGGTATAAGTTGTTGAATATAGATGGAGAATGTGATCTTTTTCTATACCAAGTTAGGACTAATAAATTATTTTGTTATTATCAGCTATAACCTCAAAAGCAGTTACTTAAGTATTTTTTTTTTGAACTTAAGTAATTACTTAAGTAGCACCATTTATGTTGCAAACTAATATGTTTCGTTACAGTTGAATTTGCAAAGTATATGAAGTAAATGTGAAGAGTTAATTTTGAATTTTAGTACATATTGTCTCCAATTGATAAGGTTTTTATAATTACCTTTTGGTTGTAGGGTGCTATTGATAATCCATGTCACTTTTTAGGATCTTACTTGAGTAATTTTTGTCATCCATTTTGAATCTCTTTATTTGAATCGGCAGAAGTCGGAGAGGAAACTTGCCCCATTGCAGGTGACAAAGGCTCTTTCACGTGCAGGACTTGAGTCTTCCAACCTTATTGTTGGTATCGACTTTACTAAGAGCAATGAGTGGACTGGTAATTTTCTATCCATGGCGCTATTTTTAATTCCATCAATTGAAGTGAAACATGCTAACAATTGTTGATCATGTAATCAGGTTCAAAATCCTATCGCTCTCGAAATTTGCATCATATATGAAACGGGTTATATTCCTATGAACAAGCAATATCTATCATAGGGAAAACGTTAGCGGAGTTAACATGGTTCCATGCCACGGATTGGCAAATGGTATACTTTCATAAACTTCTTTTTATTCTTTATAGTGATTCTATAAGCCTGCAATTATAATAAGTACAAACTTAAAAAGATTGAATTGGTTGAGCTTACTGTGCAGCGACTACACATGATCAACATCTTTTCAGCTTTTATCCCGAAGATAGATCACGTAATGGATTTGAGGATGTCATGGGTAGATACAGAGAAATCGTTCCTCAATTAACGCTTGCAGGTTTTAAATCTACATCAAAAATGTCTATTGTGAACACAAAAATAACATACGGTTCATTGTTGAATTAATGTTTACCTCATCCTGCAGGACCAATATCTTTCGTCTTGGCCATTGAACAAGCTATGACAATTGCTGAAAAAGAGGGGGCCAGTATCACGTGCTATTAGTCATTGCTGATGGGCTTGGTAATGGTATAGTACAAAGTAAAAGTATACAAGAAAAAAAAAAAAAAATTGTAGATGCCATGGTCCAAGCAAGGTGATTTTTTGCAACCTTTATCAAGTATAAAAATATAAGCTTTTACATTTTTTTTGGAACAATGAATCTCCATTCCGTGTAATGAGTTAAAACTGATTATTAAAATTCCTAACTTAAATTATCAGCTTAGAGTGTTAGTGAACATCATCAGTTCTAGAATCATACACCTAAGTAAATGGCGAGTAATTAGGTAATTCCTCCTGGGATGGAGTTCTCATGTTGTTTAATTTTAATCTGATCACACATCCCTAAAGTTATTTCTTGCAGACAATGGCCTTTTTAACAAACCCACACATGCCCATGATACTTGCCCTTGCTAGGACAGATCCTAAAAAAACCTTACAACTTTCATTAAAGCCTTTAAGGAGTGTCGTTCATTTAAGTGAGCATTGTAGATTGAGTGCATCCTTTTACTTAGGTTGATTTAGTAAAGGGGCATCTGGAAACAGCCACAGAGTGATACGGTGGACCACAAGATTTACGAGTCTTTCATGTGGCTTATTTGAGTCAATAGAGAAAAACCCTGACTGTATTGAGACAGTTAACATTGGACATCAAGAAGTTAGCTTTCAGTTATAACTCTATTATATATATGTTCTTTTATATAATTTCACCTTCAATACTTCTTCCCTTTTGATTTTTTTAGCATCTTTATCGGTTAGGATACTATTATTTGGTAGTCATATGCAAGTTAAAGTCGTTAAGTATATTGTCCACGTGGGCATATCAATATGTGTTGGTACAATAATTTTTAAATCAAAACTCGCTTGCGTTAATATTTGATTCTTTTACCCCAACCTATTTGCCTAATTCGTTTGTCATTATAATAGTTGATTTCCCACTGTTAAGGCGTCTTAGATTGTGGCTGGTGTCTACATTTATACATTGCTTCACCATCGAATATGCAGGTAATAATACTTTTTTATTTAATCATATGCAGATAATCAACAACAATAAATTTTGGTGTTTTAAAATTGGAACAAGCATATAATTATCACATATTTTGGAATGTTTATACCTAAAATAAGCATATTCCAACACGCGAACCAGCTTATCTGTTATAAAAATAAGCACGGAAGTGAGCAATCCTAACCGGTAACCAACATCTATATACACAATTTTAGTGTATTAGGGTGTTGGGATTTACGCTTTAAAACTGATTTATCTCCCTCTAAATACATAGTTCAATTTTACTTCGGGTGATTATCTCCTGTTTGGTGCATGATTCACAGAAAAAATGAAGTTATTGTGTCACAATCCCCTCTTGGTCCATCATACCATCTACAAGTTGTTCCGAAACTGTTGTATGAATTTTTGTAGCTCTTTGATTTCATAAGAATTTATGTTGTGATACTCAACATACATGTTATTTCATAAGAATTTATGTTGTGATACTCGATATAACTTTTGGTTTTTAATGCACAACGAGCCGGTTGGGTGGGTATTAATCAAGTTATGTTTATCGTTTTGTTTATAAGAGTTGTTGGAGTACACTAATTTAAACAACCTAACCTTTTTTGTTTCTAAAATAGGTTATTAGCTTATGCATGCATTGTTGATTAACCTTCAATCAAATATATTGCATGAAAGAACCCGTTACATGATAATTCTAACCATGTTATAAACTTAAAATGCTAAAAACTCTCTTCCGTGAGGATACAAAAGATTTATGTATGCAAAGGAGTTCATTTATCTTGAATCATCCTTATTTACAATTGGTAATGTATAAACTACAGCTCAACGTTTTTGAGATAATTTATTTTATTTTCTTACTTTTGAGCAGTTTCCTTGAAATAATTTAATGGATCATAATATTGTTGTTTGTTGTCTTTTATTATAAATTTCATTTTTAGCGGAAGTTAATGCCAAGTTCAGAGAAAGTGTTCATAGGTAGGG
>LBNU01022154.1:65409-189543 GCA_014162995.1 Artemisia annua | reverse complement strand
TTTTTTTTTTTTTTTTTTTTTTTTTTTTTTTTTTTTTTTTTTTTTTTTTTTTTTTTTTTTTTTTTTTTTTTTTTTTTGGTTTAAACTATTGATTGTATTTGCACATTGTGCTTAGCTAGTTGTATGCATTGGTGATAGGGAATTAAATATGGATGGGAATTATATGGAGGGTTATACATTATGTTTAAATGATTGTAATATTGAGTGTAGGGGTGTTTTTAATGCTATTAATGTATAATTCTATGGATTTGGTCTGAATTTCGATTCATGCTTGTTTTTGTTGTACACAATGCTTTGCTTGTTGTAATTGTGAAAATTCCTTGCTTTAAAGCATTGTAAACCTTGCATCCTTTTTTGTACATCTTAATTTTTTGGAGAGAGAGTCATTCCTCCATTATAAGGGGGTTGGCAACACACCCCTCACCCCATTTCCCTTCCCTCACTTCCACCCAATCCCCTTATGCCACATCATCCCCTCACTTTTCCCTTCCCTCATTCATTTTTTGTTGGCAACACACCCCTCACCCTTCACTCACTTCTTTTTTTTTTCATTTTTCTTTTTTTGCCTCCCAACGTCTCTTTCATCTTTGCAACGTTCGAAAATTTGCTCCTCACCGATCGGTAAGACTTCACGCACGGTGCTCACCGTGCGCCTCACCGCGTTACCGGCGGCGGTGTTCACCGTGCGGTGAAGCCCACCCCGCAACCCTCACCGAGACCATTGCCAACCCCCTAAGTAGTATAGATTTGTGAAACTTCCAAATCATGTATACATATGATTTGTGAAAATAAAGAATAATTTTTATATTTAATACTTTCCAAAACATATGCTAATGTCATCAATGCTAATACTGGATCCATATACTAACGTAGTTCGCATGTTACAAAGATCTATGCTTTCTGAGCCCTGTACGATCAACATTTATTTTGTATAACACGAGTATATGCATAAAAATCTTTTTTTCCCCTGAATCGGGCATTAATAGAAGAGGAAGAATTGGTCGTTAAGATGGAAAAGTATTTGCACAAACATGGTCGACTAGGGTAAGGTTTAACCTAATCCCATCTCCCCTAAAAACCACCTAGACCTTCACTTAGGGTCCGTTTGGTTTATGGGTTTTGGATTTAGATTTGGGATTGTAGTTGAAATATGTTGTTTGGTATGTAAATGTGGGGCTCAAGATTGCGATTGAACCCCTCAAATGAGGTGTTTCACTAAAGATAGAAAATTGATGGGTTTTGCTCAACAGTGGTGGGACCACTTGTTCATCCTCTCACATTCTTTTTTTTATTTATTTTAATCTTTAAATAATATTTTTTGATTTTAAGTTTATTATAAAATATATTTAATAAATATAATTTCTCTCTCCAAATCCAAACTAAATCCAAATCATAAACCAAATCCAAATCATATTCCAAACCCATCTATAAACCAAACGGGCCCTTGATATGTCATGCGAGTTTGTATTTATAATGTATCCAATTTCTTAACCCTAATTCCATTCGATCTTGTCATCATTGTCCCAGTATAACATTTTGCTGCAATGGAACAGAATGAGGTTCCTTCTGTTAGTATGTCTATGATTATTTGCGGTTCGTTTGGTTGTTTATTGTTACATCTAATTTTGTTTTAGTTAGTTGAATGAAGTTGAGTTGGTTTTTTGTGTAATGATCTTGCATGGATTAAGTTTCCAGGTTTCGTATAACATTCTTTCTCATGTACAGTATGCATGCATATTTATAATCTGTGTTTGATAATTTCTTGTATTATATGAGTATATCACATTATGTTATCAGGAATAAATAATACTTATGAAGTTGTGTAGTAATTTTAATGTTCTTTTAGTTTAGGATTACATCTCGATACCCCTCTTTTTACATTTTTTTTGTATTATCTCATCAACTGCTACATTGGTGTCCAAATTGTAGGTACAAATTACTCTCCGCATGTTGATATGAAAAAAACCATTCACTAAACATGAATTGGATGAAAATCTGAATTGGATACTTCGTCTAAATCTTTTGTTGCTTGGGGTTTTTGTTATTGTAGGAAAGTTGGGAACTTGAGGCGGCTTATGCTATACAATTAAAGGTATTTCGTGGAGTTATGTTATCGCAAACTAAGGTATAATTTGTCTACGTATCTTGATCTAATAAATTTTTTTTTTTTTTTTTTTTTTTTTTTTTTTTTTTTTTTTTTTTTGCATATCTAGATCACCAACAGCTTTTTCGACATTTATGGTCATGAACATGATTGGTAATACCCATATCACATAAGGCTAAAAAGTTATTAATATTAATTTTATTAGATGGATCAACCTTTCTTTAGCTTGCAGGTCTAAAATTAACAGCTCATATTTACAAGGCGGATACGACGGTATTATGGAAAGGGCTTTGTGATTGAACTTATGGCGCTCAACTTCTCTATAAATGTTAGAATCATAACTTTCATGTGTCTTCACATTTTATTATTACTATTATGTGTGAACGTACATCTATAAGGATTATTAATGGACTATGACAATCTGTGGCTTTGTTTTGCCCAAGACTACGTTTGAGTTCCCTGCATTGCTTTTTTCGTCATTAAACAGCCCAAAGGAGATTTTTGTCTGATTATTTCATGTCTGTTATGTTGATATAAGTTACCAGATAGTTTAATATCAATGCGTTGAAAGTTAGTAATGGACTAATGGCCACGCTAGGTAATACATAAATAATAAAAATCCTTTTTATTTATTTATTTGGTGCATAAAATAGGGTGGAGGTAAATGTGTTCAGCTGATATAATTGACATTGCTGATCTGAATTAGTACATAAGAACTGTAAAAATACAAGGACTGATTAGTAACATTTCTAGATTAGAAGGACTTATTCTGTAATTAGTTTTCTTTAAATAGTTTGTAACTATCTCATTTCACAATAACAGAAATACAACAATATTTCCCTCCATATTTTCTTCTTCTTCATTTCCCTGTTTCTTCTCTGTTTTTGCCATTGTCATCATGGTATCAGAGAGTGTAAAAAATGGCGATTTCACCTGTTGATCGTTAAAAAAGTATGTGCTAACTGTATCTGATCATTTCTTGTGTTGTTTCCGCTGTGAAAATCAGTCAAACTTGGTCAATTTCTTGTGTTTTTCTTCTAATTGAACAATAATGGCTGATCCAGTGAATCCTAATGCTCCTGCTTTGTTTCAAAACCCTCTTTATCTTCATCCATCTGATGGACCTGGTTCTTTAACGGTTCAAGAGAAGTTAATTGGTTCTCAAAACTATAGGGCATGGCGTAGGGCTATGGAAATTGGTCTTTCAACAAAAAGAAAGTTGGGATTCATTGAAGGTACTGTTGTTCGTTCTGCAACAGATCCAAATATTGCTGAATTATGGAATACTTGTAATAACATGGTGATATGCTGGATATTGGGTTCTGTGAGTGAGTCTATTGCAAGATCTGTGATGTTTGTGGATTCTGCTAGTGATATGTGGTTACAATTGGAGAAAAGATTTGCATTAAGTGATGGATCAAGAAAGTACAAATTGAACAAAGATACTTATGAAATTAGTCAATCTGGTGGTTCAATTAGTGAGTATTACACCAAGATGAAGTGTGTTTGGGAGGAGTTGGATAATGTGAATGTGTTGCCAACAATTAGTGTTACTCCTGAGATTTCAGTGTTCTTGACTGCTTTGAATCAACATAAGGAGGAACAAAGATTATTTCAGTTCTTGAATGGTCTTGATGAGCATTATGGTAACTTGAGAAGTCAACTGCTGTTAATGACACCTTTACCTAATGTACAAAGTGCATGTTCAATGTTGCAACAAGAAGAGTCTCAAAGAGTGTTGTTTGGGGCAAATTCTTATGAGTCAACAGCTTTGTATAGTAAGGGTGTTGTGAAAGATAAATGTGGAATTTGTGGATTCAAGTGGCATCCTCCTGAGAGGTGTTGTGAGAAAGTGGGTTATCCTGCTTGGCATCCAAAGTCAAAGTTGAATGCAAACAAGCAGAATAAGTTAAAAGATGTGCAACCTGTGCAGAACAAGCCAAGGACTGCAGCACTTGTGGAAGCTGGCAACATTAGTTTCACTCCACAACAATTTGAGTTGCTTTTGAAGAGTGTGCAACATATGAGATTGGATGTTGATGATGGCTTTGGTCCTCAATTTGCTGCAGGTATAGCCTGTCTAAATAGTCACTTAGATAGTCTAGAACTGCTTGATGGGTGGATATATGATTCAGGAGCAACTGACCATATGTCTCCTGAAAATGATGAAATTATGGACCCTTGTTTGCTGAAAATTAAGCCTCAAATTAAATTGCCAGATGGTCCACTTCTGTTATTTCACATGTTGGGAAGGTTAACTTGAAAAATGGCTTGTCACTGAAAGATGTTCTGGTTGTACCTTCATTTAAGTTTAGTCTTCTATCAGTTCCTAAATTCACAGAAAATGACCAATGTGTTGTGTCATTTTATCCAAAATTGTATGTTGTTCAGGACTTGAAAACCAAGAAAGGGAAGGGACTGGGTAAGAAGAAGGCTGGACTTTATCATCTTATGAATGTACCACTTGAAGAGGTTGCTAGTGTTTTTACTACTTTGGTTACTGCTACTCTTGGTAAGATTGCCTTGTCTGCTGTAAATAGGCATGTTTCTTTGAATAAGGATGCTTATGGTTTGTGGCATCATAGGCTTGGACATGTTTCTGATTCAAAATTGCAGTTTATGAATGATTTACCTGTTTCATTGACAAAGTCCAGTGTTGATAATTGCTTGTCTTGTCCTATGACAAAGTTTACTAAATTACCTTATCCATTGAGTAGTTCTCATAAGTCAACTGTGTTTGAACTCATTCATATGGATATATGGGGCCCTTATATAGTTCCTACAGATGGTAAATACAAGTATTTCTTGACTATAGTAGATGATTGTAGCAGGGCAACATGGACCTATTTGTTAGTGAATAAGACAAATAGTTTTCTGGTATTGAAGAATTTCCTAAAAATGGTCTCTACTCAATTTGATAAGAAGGTCAAAACTGTAAGGTCTGATAAAGCTTTAGAGTTTGTAAAAGGAGAATGTGGTGTGTACTTGTCTCACTTGGGCATTGAACATCAGACATCTTGTGCTCATAGGCCTCAACAGAATGGTAGAGTAGAGAGGAAACACAGACATATTTTGGATACTGCTAGAGCTTTGAGATTGCACTCACATATGCCTTTAAAGTTCTGGGGTGATTGTGTTAGCACTGCTACTTATCTCATCAATAGAATTCCTTCTTCAATACTTGATAACAAAACACCTTTTGAAATTTTGCTGAATAAGAAACCTGTGTATGATCATTTGAGGGTGTTTGGATGCTTTGCAGTGGTGAGTAATCCAGTTGTTACTAGTGATAAGTTTGATTCCAGAGGTGTTCCTTGTGTTTTTCTGGGATATCCAAATCATCAAAAGGGTTACAAGTTCTACAATTTGCTCACCCATTCATCTTTTGTGTCCAGAGATGCAATCTTTTATGAGCAAATTTTCCCTTTCTCAGCAAAAAGTATAGATCAATTCTTGTCACCACTTCCTACCACACTACCTTGTCAGTTTACTAATTCAAATGTATATGAAGATGAGCACTTTGTTCCTAATGTTGTACCTACACATGTGCAAAATACTCCTAATGAACATGTACTCAGAGAACCTGTTGTGACAAATGAATCTTCTCAACCTTCTACTTCATCTCAAGTTCCACTTAGAAGGTCCACAAAGAATTCTAATTTGCCTTCTAAACTGAAAGACTTTGTTTTACCTCACACACCTAGAGCAAACCAAGTGTGCCAAACACCCCTGCAACCAGATTTTCAAGCTTTTTTTAGTGCACTAATTTGGACGTTTTTGGAGCATTATAGTGAAGAAAATGACAAAATCTCAAAAGAAGCTGGAAAACCTTCCTGACGGCGTCAGAGTCACAAGGTGACGCTGTCAGCCAACATTGACAAAGGAGTAAAATCAGATTACACTAGATGCCCTATGAAGAAAACAAGATGTTTACACCTGACGGCGTCAGGTGTTAGAGAAAGTAGGCCGTCAGGTGTAATGCTAAAGAGTGACGGCCCAGAGCACATTTACAAGTGACGGCGTCAGAAGTAGATCTAGGCCATCCGAGAACCCTAATGACGGCGAGCTAACGCGTCAGAACCCGTAACCTGACGCCATCAGAATTGTAAAATCTATATATACTTTTCTATTTTTCATTCATTAGTGTGGAACTTTTGGTACAAGTTTGGGAAAAACCCTAAAGACGAATTTGGCTGTATTTTCAAGGGTTTTTCACCCTTGAATCCTTCATGTTCAATTAAAGATAAGTCCTCACTTAAATTAATCAATATGTCTATGTGTTGGTTAATTATATCTTATGCTTGTCTTTCAATTAACATGCTAGGCTAGATTTTTCTTGTGTTTGCTTAGATCTAATGAAACCTAACTATTAATTATTGGTTGATTGGTGTGTTATTACTTTGTTGGGATGAATGTTTCATCAATGTTAGGCTTAAGAAAACTGGCAATACTCCTATATGGTAACATGCTTGAACGTCTTAAGAAACATGTAACTAAGGCATACTAGGTTATTAAGGTAGTATTTAACGCATGAGCCACTGTTTACAATCCCTATGATTATGTGTACGCATAGTTGTAGGAGGAGATAAGAGCTCATAGAATTGGGGAGATATGTATGCCACCCCATGAATTGTTAAGGAATACACCCGTCATCCACGCAAGTAATACATACACCAATTAACCGGTAAAAGATAGTTAAGGAGTAAGGAAATCTAAGTAAACACATTTGTCTCCATATAAGTTTTCACAACCACAATAGTTTAGTTATTTTATTTTTAATTGCAATTGTAGTTTTTGGGTTAGTTGACTAGCAACTAATTCCGCCCACTCCTCCAAAACCCGAGATTTTACTTACTTTCATAAAAAATATAAAAATACAAAAATAATCTTCCTTCACCCTTAGACCTTTTAGAGTACTTTTTCTAACCTAACGAACACTATTCCCTGTGAGAGAACGATCAATCCCCCGTACTTACCACTACACTATACTACACCGACCAGGTACACTGCCTGGTGGGATTGCAAGCTTCTCAAGATCCCTTGAGAGGTAAAACCTGTTGCGTGGTCGCAATCCCACGTCATCACATATGCAAGCAGTGATGCATTTGTTGAGATACATTCTTCTTTCCCCAAATCAAGGTGTTCTTTTGGCAAAAACTCAGCAGTGAAACTTCAGGCCTTTTGTGATTCAGATTGGGCTAGTTGTCCTTTTTATAGAAGATCAACAACTGGCTATTGTGTACTACTTGGAGACTCACCAATTTTATGGAAATCAAAGAAACAAGTTGTGGTTGCTAGATCCTCAGCTGAGGCTGAATACAGAGCTATGGCTCTTACTTGTTGTGAAGTTACATGGCTTGTTAGTCTGCTCAAAGATTTGGGAATTAAAGATCTTCAGCCTGTAGACTTGTTTTGTGACAATCAAGCAGCTCTTTACATAGCTGCAAATCCAGTGTTTCATGCTAGAACAAAGCACATAGAGGTGGATTGTCACTATGTTAGAGATCAAATGAAGGCAGGCCAAATCAATCCATCTTATGTTAACAAAAAATCTCAGTTGGCTGATGTGTTTACCAAAGTTGGGAGTGTGTGAACCACCACCCTCTCCACTTGATGGGGAGTGTAAAAGTACAAGGACTGATTAGTAACATTTCTAGATTAGAAGGACTTATTCTGTAATTAGTTTTCTTTAAATAGTTTGTAACTATCTCATTTCACAATAACAGAAATACAACAATATTTCCCTCCATATTTTCTTCTTCTTCATTTCCCCTGTTTCTTCTCTGCTTTTGCCATTGTCATCAAGAACTGACGAGTTAATATGCTTAACAACAGTCTGTTTTTGCTAAGCACTATGTATTTGGAGGTGTAAAATATAAAGCTAAAACTGTTCTACAAGAAATGGAAGGAGTTGACCTTAAACAAAAACATTGGATTTGCTCAGCTTTGCTTTCACTTTACGCGACCATTGGAAGTGTCAATTATGTCAAAAGAGTTTGGGAGGTATGCAAGTCAAATCCACGTTTGAAAGAGTGCATGACTGCTATTGATTCTTGGGGGGCTGAAGCAAGTTGACGTAGTAAAAGTTCGAAACATAACTCAGTGTTTTAGTTATTTTATCTGATAAAAATTCGAATCAATGTATGTACTTGATTTAGACACGTGTCAAGCAAATAGTGAAGTTGCACAGTCTCACATGATCAAATTAGAAAGGGATAATTGTTTATAAATATATCCAAGTTGCCACTTTTTATTAAGTTGTGTATCATTCTTTTTTTTCCTAACAAGTGTGAAAAACTTGCTAATCCTAGTTATCTCAACACTACGGGGTGATTAAGGTTTTTGGTTAGAGTTATTTACATAAATCGTCCTTATAGTTAGACACAAATTGCAAGTTTCATCCTTAACTCTAAAAGATTACTAAGTAGCAACGTTAGTCCCTCATCTTCTTCCAACTTTTCATTCCCACATGAATTTTTATTTTCTTTTAGCTTATATTCATGATCACCATCACTTTTTCAGAACAATATATACAAAATTTTGTGAGTAAATTACACCGTTCGTCCCTGTGGTTTAGGGTAAATTTCACTCTCAGTCCCTAATTTTTTTTTCTTGCATTGTTGGTCCCTGTGATTTTTCAATTGCACACCGGTGGTCCTTATCGTTAACTGGCGTTATCTTTTCCGTTAGCAAGTGGCAACGTTAGTCCATTAACCAAACAAGCGTTTGCAACGTTAGTCCTTTTACTAACGGCCGTTTTATTTTTTTTCGAAAATATTTTTTTTCAAAATTTTTTTTTCTGAAAATAAAACAAAGAAAAATATTTAAAAAAAATTCTAAAAAAATTATTTCAAGAGAAAAATTTATTAAAAAAAATTCTAATTTTTTTTTCGAAAAAAATTTCAAAAATTTTTTTTCCTGAAAAATAAAATGGAAAGAAAAATAATTTCGAAAATAAAAAAAATTTCTAACCACTATCAAAACCCTTTTAACAAACACAGCTCTTTTGATTTTCAATGAAGTCCCGAAGCTACGGGCAGCATAAAAACTAGTTATAATGCCCGCGCACGCGCGGGGTTTTTTCTAATTTTTTAAACAATGAATTTTTATTTATTAAAAAACAAATAATATAATTTTTTTTGTTTTGTTTGTGTTTTTTAATTTTGTATTATACGAAGAAGAGAGTGAAATAAAGTAAAGTATCTATTAGTGGAAACACATGGAAATATTCAGAGTTTTATTTCATACATGTTAGTTACAAAATCTCCATCGAAACTTAAATGTACATAGGTGGAAGAGCTCGTGAGCCTCCCTTTCTTTCCCATTAATTCCACTTTCATATCTTGCAAGGAGTTGACTAACCTAAAACAAATCACAAACAACCTCATTATAGAAGATAAGAAATGACAAAATATTATTCAACTAAAGACTTCTTATTTTAAATACAAAAAAGAATGAACTGAAAAATAAAACCTTGAAAATCTAATTCATATCTTATCTTACATAGAGATAAATGGCAATTTATTTAATTGACAATATATAAATTAGGATTTCACTATGAATTTCTCACTCTCATCAATTTCTTGGGTCAACGTTATCTAAAATCTTATTATAAGGAGTATTCTAGGTTGACTGCAGGCCAAATTTAAAATCAGAACCTTGTTCAATGTTATTAAGACCACTTTACATACTATGTGAAAACTAATAAATCCATTCTCTATGAAAGGTTAACCTCAGTAACCTTGTTTAATGATCAGACAATAGAGAACAGAAGTATTGGCTTAGATGACCTTAGAAAGAGCTGTAGGACAGTGATTGCAGGGGTCAATTATATGATAGTAATACCACTCAACTCTGCTATTGCTCTAACGGCTTCACAATTGATCATCTATGCTTTGTGGCGGAGACAGACACCCTTCCAAATAGTCATAAAATGGGCAGTCCTAGTTTGACTGTTCATGCCCGACTCCCTTAATAACAAAACTTCTTTTCCAAATAAATAATAATAATAATAATAATAATTAAAAAAAAAAACCCGATTTTCAGGAAAAGCAATTTTGCAAAAAATAGAAGTACCTAGCTGGTGTACCAGATCAGCAAGCGTTGGGCCAAAGGTGAACGAACAATACCCTTTGTCAAGCTGGTAATTAATTTGCTCATAGCTAAGCGAGCGTTTTGTCTTATCTGCAAATAGATCAACTTTGTATGTATGAGTACCAACATTTCTTACATCTACATAAAAGTCAGATGAATCCAAATGATAACCAAGGATAATAACAATATTCCGAGAAGAAATTTAATAGATCCTTAAGCGAGATCCCATTTCTAATAGACTGCTTGAAACTCATCTCATAGGAACTCCCACATCAGATAGTTAACAAACTCAATACATTCAAAAGCTTTGTGACATAAATATCACAGCAACATTGAGCTACCTGACAAAAAATGTTTATGACATGCACACGGGAAAATGTTAGGCTAAAAAATCCTATACAAATTTGCATCACACTTGGTGAGTCCCAAACATAAAAGATTTAGTATACTTGATGAATATGTGACTACTGTATTTAACAAATATCGCAATTGTATAATAAGATGGAATCCTATTTTAAAATAAGCTTATTTAATGAAGAGGGCTTGAATTTTTAGCAAAATAAGTTTGAGCTCCTATAAGCTATGTTCTTCCTAACATTGTCAGTCCTGATTTTTCCCATTGTCTTTTTTCCTAAACAATTACACACAATCACTGTTTAGTAAAAAAAAATGCAGAAGTGTGCACAATATCCTTGGCCAAAAAGACTACCAAATACTGAGTAAGAGCATGTAATTCATACATAGTAAATTTATTAAAAAGAAAAACATGCCTGTTACGTCAAATATTGTGTAAGATCTTTGACTGCAGAGCCCTTTCCAGAAATAATGAGTACCTAATGGGAACAAAGATGAACAAATTTTAACTTTCTTAAGCTAGGGAAATGGGAAAAGAATCATTAGAAAATCAAAATAGAGTACCTTCATATTCAGGGAGATCTTTGAACTGATCGACAACCATCAACAAATGTTTCTTTTTCTCTACCAAATCTACCTTATTCATGCATAATATTCGTGTTTGCTTTGGATTGACTTGTAAAACCATTTGTTTAATAAGTCCAATCACTCTCTTAGCAGGCCTAAGTACATATAAACACACATAGAAGTGATTGGTGGACAAATAAAGAAAGCAATCAAACACAAGATAATATACTGAAGCTTTGTCACCATAAAGTTTACATTGTAGCCTAAAAGATCATAATATAATTCATAGATAGAAGTCAGGGATATATAGGTTATTTTACGTAACTAATTCTTATCAGAAAATCATGTTTCAAATAATTTTTACTCAAGCTGTCCCTACTGATCATCGCTGCTACACATCACAATAATAGTTTAATAGCACATATTAAACACTTTTTAGCTTGAATACATAGAGCACATAGAGCAATACAAATCAGCATTGGACTGGTTTAGGTATTAGTATTGATAAAGGGAAACGCATGAGTGATCGATTTTCGGCACCAACATAACAATTTTAAAGAGTGGTTGTAATAAAAGGAACTCGCAGTTGGTTGGCATTCCTATATTTTTCATTGTGCTTAATCTGAACACAGCCCGTGTTCAACTTGTTTCACCATCTAAACATTTGTAGCCTCTTTGCAAATAGCCGTCTTGGTGGTTGTGATAGTGATCAATAACATCTTTATTACAGTGTTTGATAATTTTATTACAATTAGAAAAAGGGATAATTAGTTATGACTTGAAGTCTCAGTGAAAGCAATAGATACCTATAAAGAAACCCTGAAAACACCATGAGAAACATCTTCGTTTGTATAAATCTTCATCTAAGTTAAAGGAAATACAACACATTAGAAACTTCAATAATAATAACGAATTCGTAAGACTCAGAATCCTCAAGCTAACAATAAAGAACACCTAGTTGTGGTGGCTGACCGTGAGCATGAGTTCGTACATTTTGATAAACCTCTAGGCATTTTGATAAACTTCAACCCGACCCTAAAAATGTAGCAGAAGCAAAAATTAACCAAATAATATTGGCCATTCAATAAATATACAACAATCAAATTCATTTAGTTGGCCCCACAAACCATACTAACTATCTCCATCTTTCATGTACTTCCAAACATACTCTTTTTGTAAACAAACGGTGGATAATGTGACAAATGAACTTCACATGAAAAATCGCTCAAATCTGTCAAATATGAGACCATTTCATCATCTACAAAATTTCAGTGTTTTCTTCAATTTAAACATGAGACAAATATGTGAAGCCAAAACATAGATAGAAGATAGAAATACCTTTGTTTCAGTTTAGAAGAAAGACCCATGCAACAGGAGGCACCTCAATTGAGTCTTTCAGACACTCTCACGCATGATACATCTTTTAAGGTAGTTATGGTGACCTGCTCGTAACCTAAACAAACCAAATAAATCATATACCTAAAATATGGTATTTTTTTAATATAAGAGGAAGTTATGCTTCCAAAAAATCAACATATAAGAACCTTACAATAAGTCTATGATTGTTTTAATATAGCAGGTCATGCACTTGATGTTGGTGATCACATTTATTTAATCTATTGATCATCAAGCTAATGTACGTATTCCAAAATCATTTTTCTTTAATCGCATGTAGTAGTTGATAATCCGTGAGCATGTTGAAGTTAGAATATATGATCAAAGAAGATACAACAATGACGAATAACCTCCTTATTAGCTATTTAAAACAGTCCCAAACACTCTTTAATTAAGCTATTGAAAGGAGTCCCAAACACGCCTTAAATCAGCTATAAGACAGATCCAAATACCCCTAAACTCGGCTATTAGAAACAGTCGCAAACACCCTGAATTCAATTATTAAGAACATGCCCAAACACCTTGAATTCTGATATTTAAACAGTCCCAAACACCCCTTTATAACTAAATAAGTCTAAAAAACAGTCCCAAACACCCCTGAGTCGAGATATTAAGATGGTCCTAAACACCCTTTAATAAGTAAATAAAGGATCGCATACTTAGATTTTATAAATAATTCAAAACCACCCATCCTCTTGCTCATTAATCTTCTTCATCGCCATCTTTATTAATCAAATTAGAGCTCTAATCAAACCTTAATTTTTTTCCCCAAAACTGGAACAAAATTAATAGCAAGATCACAAACCCTTTTAGAATATAGCTAAAAGCCCTATATCAAAATAAAAGAAAATCAAGAAATTAGATATTAAAAATTATACCTTTAGGCCACTAAAAGAGTTTTTATTCTTCCATAAATAATTTATCTTCGGAATCACCGCAAAGAATTCTAATTTGAAACATGCTTTCTTTAATTTGTTTTCAATCGCCCAATTTTAGAGTTAGGGTTCGAATTAGAATATTAGGTTGGAACTGTGTGGATAGGTATGTTGAACTTTTGTGTGGTTTTGTTTTTGTAAATTTTAGATTTGACCCCTACGGTTTTGTAAATCAACCCCGTGTTTTTTAAGTTTTATTGTTTTATATTTTTGACACATATATTTTTGAACTCAAATTTTCTAGAAAAACGAATTTATAAACACTATTGCCAAATAAGGAAGTATTTAGATTGTTTTAATTAAATATGCTTAAAAAGAAAAAATAATAATTAAAAAATATTACCTAATAAGGAATGATTTGAATGGAAAAGTCCCCACTAGGGGTTTTGTTTTATTAGGAAAAAGATTCGAAACATAACTCAGTGTTTTAGTTATTTTATCTGATAAAAATTAGAATCAATGTATGTACTTGATTTAGACACGTGTCAAGCAAATAGTGAAGTTGCACAGTCGCACATGATCAAATTAGAAAGGGATAATTGTTTATAAATATATCCAAGTTGCCACTTTTTATTAAGTTGTGTATCATTCTTTTTTTTCCTAACAAGTGTGAAAAACTTGCTAATCCTAGTTATCTCAACACTACGGGGTGATTAAGGTTTTTGGTTAGAGTTATTTACATAAATCGTCCTTATAGTTAGACACAAATTGCAAGTTTCATCCTTAACTCTAAAAAATTACTAAGTAGCAACGTTAGTCCCTCATCTTCTTCCAACTTTTCATTCCCACATGAATTTTTATTTTCTTTTAGCTTATATTCATGATCACCATCACTTTTTTAGAACAATATATACAAAATTTTGTTTTACCCATATCAAGAACAACATAATCTAAACCTAGAAGTCAACTAAATCAAAAACATCAAAAATAAAAAACAATTAACACTTGCAACAAAGGATATCAAGATCTATTCATTTGACAACTACTATTATTTTGGAAGTATGCACAAATTCATAGATACAAACACAAAATCAAAAAAAATGTTGCAGTCATACGAAACTGGTGTAAACAATTCTCATCCCCATAGGCCTTTATGTTCATATAAAAAGATTGGGCTACATTCAAAATCAGATCTTGACACCAATGCCTCCACCACCATTCGTCGGAAAACTGAATCACAAACAAAATCTGATCTTTCAGCTAACGAACAAAACACACAAACATCAAGAAAAGAACAACCTTTTACTCAAATATAATCACAGAAAGAGAAATCTTTTTCGTCGAACTCGGAACTCCAAAAACCCCTTCGAATTTATCTAAATCGGCTTCAAGATCTTTAAGATCTAAATCGTATCTATCTAACTCAGAACACCAAAATCCCTTCTTTTTCTTGTATCAGTCGAGTCTTGTTGTTGTGTTATTGGCTGTGAGGGAGATGAGGTAATGATGTAGTGGTGTGTTGTATGTTGAAAGTAAGAAGATAAGATAAGATCTATGTGTTTTGTTGAAGTGTTTGTTGTAGTCGATTGTTCTTGGTACGGCTGAGCATCGGTCCCGGACCGGACCGACCAAGACCGAATTAATCCAAAAGCCTAAACCGAGGACCGGACCGACTATGGTCGGTCTGCTCCGGTCCGGTCTCAATTGGTCCGTCGGTTGGTCTGGTCCAACAAGGCAAAATAGTCGATTTGTGGTCCGGACCGACCAAGACTGAGATAGAATTAGCCTAAAATCTGATACCGAGGACCGAACCGAATGTGGTTGGCCCGGTCCGGTCTCGGTCGGTCCGTCGGTCGGTTCGGTCCGTTCGGGTGGTTTCCTCAGCCATAGTTCTTGGTTTGTGGATATAGGAAGAAGATAACATCTATGTGTTTATTTTAGTTATTTAGTTTGTTTATGTGTTTTTTTTCTTGTGTAAATCTGGGAAATGTGAGTATATAAGATTTTTTTTTATTTTATTATTTTTTTTAACAGAGATTTCATTTCACGCCTCACAAATGGAGGAAATTTGAACACAACAAGTTACATCTAACATAACAAGTTAAGCCAAAACAAGAAATACACCAAAATAGTTGTGACAACCTACAGCAACACCATACAAGGGTGGGGGGAATCACCAGAGTGAGCTTTTGGTAGACACAACAATATGAAGGTGTAGCTTGACAAAAATACATAAAGTACATAAAACATACAAAGAAGATAAAACTAAGCATCCATAAAGGAGCCAGACCTAAACCTAACAGATCTAAATTCAAAACCCAAGGCAACATCAAGCCATCGATGGCGGACCGCAACAGATCTGAGCAGAGGAGTCCGGGAGACAGCGGCAGGAGCAGCAAACAGCAAGTGAACGGCGGCAGTATGCGGTGAGATTTGTAGGTAAGGATGAAAGGAGGGAAAAGTAAAAAGGAGACCCGGACGACCGGCCGAGACCGACCGCCGGAATTTATTAGAGAGAGCGGAGCTTGGCTGGGAAAAATCTAGAGAGAGGTAGGAGAAAAAGAAGAGAGAGAGAGTTGTAATTGCAAGCCATGTATAAAATCACGTATAACATGTATAAAGACGTGTATAAAAATGTTTATAAAGACATGTATAAAACGTGTGTAAAATTGCGTAGTCTTTATACACGTGTATAAAGACATGTATAAAATCGTATATAAAAACGCATGTAAAACTGCGTATAAAAACGCGTTTAGAAACATGTGTAAAACTGCGTATAAAACCATGTATAAAAACATTTATAAAAACATGTATAAAGACGTGTATAAATATATATATAGGTGTGTATAAAAACGTGCATAACAACGTCTATAAAAACGTGTGTAAAATCGCGTATAAAATCATGTGTAAAAACGTGGATAAAAACGTGTATAAAATATGTCTAAAAACATGCATATAGACATGTATAAAAACATGTATAAAAATGTGTATAAAAACGTGTGTAAACTAGCGTATAAAAGCATGTATAAAAATGTGTATAAAGACATGCATAAAAACGTATATAAAAAAGTGTACAAAAACGTGTGTAAAACCGCGTATAAAACCGCGTTGAAAAGAATTATTTTTAAGAAAACTAAATTTTGAGTTAATTAAAAACGGCCGTTAGTATAAATGACTAACGTTGCAAACAATCGTTAACTAAACGGCCGTTAGGACAAAATTTGCAATTTGGGCCTAACCACAAGGATGATTTATGTAATTAACTCTAACCAAAAAAAAAAGAACCCACTCAAGTGTTAAGATAGGCGGGATTAGTTAGTTTTGCACATTTATTAGGAAAAAAAAAAGAATAATACACAACTCAGTAAAAAGTGATTAGTTCGATAGATTTAAAAAGGCTCTCAAAGTCACTATGATGTGGACCATCAAAAAAATTTCCCTTTTAAAAGAGGGGTTCCTCTCTATATTGTCACATTAGAGGGGTTTGATCAAACCGTACAATCCGCGATACATACTGTACAACCCAATAATGCGTGCAACGATTGAAAACCTTCTCTATAGGAGGTCCAAATAACTTGCCCCTTAAAAGAGATTTTCTCTGAAAAGAATTGTGTGGTTTATATGTCAAGTTTGACCGAGTGTAGCATAGTGACTTAGAGACAGATATCATAGTGCCTGATACGGAGCAATACATATATGAAAAATAAGAAAAGAAATACATATATGAAAAATAAGAGAAGAAAAAGGTTTGTGATTTTGCAATCACTTCTCATAAGTAGTACTATTTAGAGGTGGCAATCGAGTTGTGTACAAATTGACCTATTTTGATTTGTGTGTTGGCGGGTTAGTATAACATCTACCCACAAACGACTTATTTATTAATTGTGTCAAGAAACTCAATCCTAACTCATACATGCATAATACGTATAACCCGTTTGTGACCCGTTTAACATGTTTAAATAAATATATCAATAAAGCCTGTGGTTTGTCGATTCAACTAGTTAAAATCGAAAAGTGATATGACGGTGTAAACAATGATAAAAATAACATAACTATACGACAATTTCAATGTTATCTGAATTATAGTCATAATTCACTCATAACAAAATACATTTAATTCAAATCCAACATAAAAACTAAGTTATATATATTTTATATTGAAGAGGCTTATATATTTAAACGGGTTCACGAGTTGACCTGTTTAATGCTTACTTAACCCAAACATGATCTGTTTATTAAACGGGTTAGATTGGTTGACATGTTATTGACCAAAACCTGTTTATCTTCAACCCAAACCTGTTTAACTTCGTATCAGGCTTGTGTTGTTTATCGTGCCGTGTCAAAAATTGACACCCTTACTACTATACGTAACATAGTTTAATCAAAATAAATTTCATTTTTTTATATATATTTTCTTATTTTAGCCATTAATGAAAAAATTAATTTGAATGTTCTAGGCTAGAGTACGTTATCCTTCTTGGTTATCATTGTGTCTCATATATACTAGTTATAATGCCCGCGCACGCGCGGGTTTTTTTTTAAAAAATTTTGAATTATATATTTTTATTTATTAAAAAACAAATAATTTAATTTTTATTTTGCTTGATTTATGATTTTTAATTGTAGTTTTTTATGATTAAAGATAATCATTTAAATCTTATCTATATTTTTTGTATTTATCTTCTACTTGTATAGTATATCAACAAAACGAATTTAAAAACTTATAAATTAAATAATAATTAACATATTACCTAATAAGGAAATATTTTTTTTTTTTTCAAAATGACAAAGTACCCACTAGGGATTTTGTTTTATTATATAAGAGATTTCGTGAATTCATTTAAATTAGAGTTAACTACATTTTTTAAGACTTGAATCCTCTATAAGACAAATTTAGTAAAGTTGTGATATTGTGAGCCATTGGATTTGATCCAATGGCTCAAATCAAAAGATCTTCTTTTGATTTGAGCCATTAGATCAAATCCAATGGCTCACAATAGCACAACTTTGCTCAAGTTATTTTAAAGGATTCTATTCCATTTTTTTTGTCTTTGTGCTTTATCAGGTATTTCATTTTCAACCTCACATTTTGAAAAAGTCTCGAATTTGCTGTAAAAATGAAATACCTGTTGCGGGTTTGATCCAAATTTATTTACTTATATAGCTAGTCATTGAAAGAAAGTATACGAATGTAAAGTAAAAAATATTAGAAGGAAGAAGGAGTATGGAGTAGGGGTAGTGTAGTAATTTCACATTTCTCATTTTGAGAGATTTTAAGCAAATGTATTTTTTTTTCTGTATAACTAGCAGGGTACCCACATGATGCGTTGACGGATACCCTGTGATTATTTTTGCGGCGAGCAAATATTGTTCAGATACACGTTTTTTCTAACATAACCATACAAATAAATGATAATTTAAATTAAAATAACTTTAAGCAATAACAATGATATATCACCAGGCATGACGCCTAGTCCAAACATAAAACCAAGTTATATATATTTATATTGTAGAGGGTTATATACTTAAACAGGTTTATGGGTTGACCTGTTTAATACTTACTCAACCCAAACATGATCTGTTTATTAAACGGGTTAGATTGGTTGACCTGTTATTGACCCAAACCTATTTATTCTCAACTCAACCTGTTNTTTTTTTTTTTTTTTTTTTTTTTTTTTTTTTTTTTTTTTTTTTTTTTTTTTTTTTTTTTTTTTTTTTTTTTTTTTTTTTTTTTTTTTTTTTTTATAACCGGGTATTTCATTTTCAATCCACATTTTGAAAAAGTCTTGGATTCGGTGTAAAAATGAAATACCTGTTTCGGGTTTGATCCAAATTTATTTACTTATAACCAGTCATAGAAAGAAAGTATATGAATGTAAAGTAAAAATATTAGAAGGAAGAAGGAGTATGGAGTAGGGGTAGTGTATAATTTCACATTTCTCATTTTAAGAGTTTTTAAGTAAATGCATTTTTTTTTATGTATAACTAGCAGGGTACCCGCATGATGTGATGACGGGTATCCTGTGACTATATTTTATTGTGAGCAAATATTGTTCGTATACACGTTTTTCTAACATAACCATATAAATGAATGATAATTTAAATTAAAATAATTTTAAGTAATAACAATGATATGTCACCAGGTATGCCACCTAGTCCAAACAACCGGTCAAAACCACCTAAACAAAACAAAATGGTGGTAATGAAGACACATGCTGTTGGTAGTGGTGGCGGCATATTTAGATGTTGTTAATGGGCAGCAATATGTAGCTTTTTTAGAGAGTTATGTGTTATTAGCTTTGACAGGGAGAGTATGTGTTTTATGTTAGTTTATATTTGATTTGAGGTTAGGTTGGGTGGTGTTTTGATATGGGTTGTTACAAATTCTTGAAATGGGCTTTATTAATTTAGAGGGCTCTTATAAGTTTACGAATTTAATACACTTGATGTAACGTTTATTTGTGTGTATGAAACAAGTTATTGAAATTTTTCGTAATAAATAAGTGTTGAATCTTAATTTTTTGCATCAGATACTTATAAGTGTCCATATTGACTTTTCAAAGTCAAACTGCTACAACTTTGACCTTAAATACTTTCTTTATGTTATATAATATTTGATGAAAAATTATACCATTGAAAAATACACTTAAAACACAATCCATTTATATATTTTGCATCAGATACTTATATAACACCCACAAAAATAGTTTATGTCAAAGTTGAGCCAGTTTGACTCTGAAAATTCAATCAGGACACTTATTTTTGGACGGAGGTAGTACATATTTATTAATTTCATAAATGAAACATTTAACTACAATTTCGCAGCTACATTTAACCTTTCGTCGCTATGTGCAGTTACTTACTACTAAATGAAAAAGTCAAAACATTTATAGTCCAAACACAACCAAGAGCCGAAGCAGGAAGGAAGTAACTTGGTAAATTTTAAGAACCGCATGGGTCCCAATGGTTAGTCCCACGAACCATGGTCCTATGCATTAAAGCCTCTTGCTGACTCGCTATATAGGGTGTGTTTTAATTTTGGTGTTTGTGTGGTTTGATTCAGTTTGATTGCTAGAAGCACCATAGCAATGGTTATTTGAGTTCATGCATCTTCCTCCATAAACAAAAGGTTCGACACAGCTTTCTTCATTGTACAACCATTTTAATTTGCATCATCTATAAGACTATTAACTGTTATTTGAATCAATACAAGAGTTATGGATTCAAGCATGGTGGCGCATTTTGCGATTTTTCTTTTCAGTTTCTTAGTTAACTAAGATGTTTGAATTTTCACATTTTCAATGCAAAAAAGTATACTTAAATTGTAAACTTTATTATTTTCATAGATTTTCTAGCTTTGCTACTAGTACCTTAGCTATAAATTTTTAGGACTAATTACTTAAAAAGACATTTAACTTGCCATTTTTTGTTATTGTGTCACTGATTTTTTTCCTCAATGTGTGTATTGAAATTTCAAATTTCGATCATTGTGTGTATTTTGTGACTATTTTATCCTTACTTTTTTTTTTTCAAATTTCGAAGGGTAAAATGGTCATTTTACATGGCTGAATAGTCACAAAATACATACAATGATCGAAGTTTAAAAGTTCAGTACACACAATGAGAAAAAAAGATGTTCAGTACACACAAATACAAAATGTGTCAATAAGATGACTTTTCAAGTAATTAGCCTTATTTTATATACAGACTTGGGATAAACATGTCAAGAAAACCAATAGCTCAACCTAACCTTTGAAAATTTGAAAAATCCAAATAGAATCATAGATACAGTAAAACTTTTATAAATTAATACTCGATAAATTAATAATTTCGATAAAATTAATAATTTATCTAATCCCAACAGAGGACCATTACAAATTTGGACCCCAATCGATAAAATAATAAGATAATAATTTTTTTAAACCACGCTATATATATATATTGGTACCAACGAAACTATAAATTAATAATTACTAAAATATTCCTTACATATGTATAAAGGTTGTATGTAATTTAAACTTGTACAAATGAAATTAAGTTCATATATAATTGAAACTTGTCACAATGAAACTAATTTTTTACTTATTAAAAACAATGAACTTAACAAATTCAATTAATTTGTGAATGTGAATTCATAAAATATTAATTGAAACTTGTTTTCTAATTTATCGATATATATGCAATTTTGCATTTTCGGGAGGATGTATATGCAAAAACCCCTTTAATTTATTTTTCATCTCTAACTAGTATACATTGTAACTAGTATACTGGATTTGAAAATTTAAAGGTCATACGTAAAACCTCTTTAAGTTAATAAATTATTAATTTATCTATATAATAATATCTCCTTAAATTAATAAAATATCTTGATCCCAACATTATTAATTTATAGAGGTTTTATTGTACATACATAAAACATTTTACCAAACCTTGAAGAATTTTATCCTTTTCAATCTTCTTAATTAGTGTAAAACACTCTTATTATAGACATGACAAAGATTTCCCCATAGTCCATTCCTTCTTTAACTTGCACTGAAACGCGACACATTGGTATTTAAATGTTGGAATTTACTGACAACTAATTCTGTGGTTTTGTTTAAGCATCCCTTACCTAATAACGTTAGCAAAATAAAACTCATCATTTTTTTAATACATGATTTTAACACATAATCCAAGAAAATAAAGTTTTCGCGGGTGAATATTTACTCTGTCAATTTCATTGTTAAGGTTAAGAAGGAAGTTTTACTAAAGTAGGTATTTATATCAAGTGTGTTCATATTTAAAGATATTTTTAAATAAGGTAACCTTAATCAAAACACATAGTTTGTTACTAACGAACCTCATAAGTGTTTACTTAATAGTGAGATATGGGAAAATGACTATCGGTTCTAGGCTTTGTCATTTTTCCCGCTCTAGGTACTATACTTATTTGTAATATGTATGAGTTATTGTTCTTTCAATTCTATATCATTTTAGGTACTCTACTTAGTTTATGTGTCTAGATTGATATTCACTTGCCAAAAACTTGAAGATGAGACAAGTAAAATGTATTTCACTAATTTCATTTTCATTATTGTATAATTTCATTATTTTATATCTTATATAATATTTTAGTCACGAGTACTTAAAATGATAAACCACCAAGAAACAACAGTGAATTTATTATTTATTTTTTTTTGATTTTTATTTTGTATTTTTATAGTATTTTTTTTTTTATATTTATAAGACTAATAGAGTCATTTGTTCATTAGCGAGTATTCTTATTATATTTTATAACTTTTACTGATCATCTCTGATATTGTCAGTATTATATCTAAATTTCTTTCTGTATTATCTACTTTTTCTATTATCTTTCACCCAATCTATCATTGCATTATTCTTCAATCTCGGCGAGATCTTGCGACCGCTCTCAGGAAATACTGGTTCTCTCCCACTTATCTCTCTATTTCTGTTTATTTTATCATCTTCTTTTTTCTGTATTCGTGCAGCCTTCCTTTTTCGTCGACCATTCTGTCCTTCCGCCCCCGAGCTATTATTTGATTTTTTTCGGCATCCCACGTACTCTTCTTCTTGTTGCTACCCTACATAGCCAACTGGTATGGCTCACTCCCAATACTAAATCTAATTCAAACCTTCGTCCCGCACTTTCTGTGACTAGTTGTTTCTTTTGTTCTTTTATGCATTTAAACTACACCTATACTATCATAGTATAGATTATACTATGTAGTATATGTATGATTTCTATATACGTATATACTAATATATATATAGTATACTGATGTCTATCATAGTATTGCCCAAAAAAAATTTTTTTGCGGGAAAAAAAATTTCGGGTGGTGGGGGAGGTGGGGTAGGGTGCGAATATACAAAACCTCCATTAAAGAATGAAGAAAAATACAATAAGGTCCCTGTAGTTTGGTGTGAAAAAAAGGAGGGGAAGGAGGGGCTGATTTGTACACTTTTCTCATTTTTTTTTTACCAAAGTAGGTTTTTTTCTAAAGATCGCACCTTGTCGTGCATGCGACGAACCCAAATCTCTGCAAAAGTGGGACCCGAGCAATAGATAAACGTTTTTTTCAATCTATCTGTTGCAATGATAAATTGTGCGTGTGTGTTTGTGTGTTTTTATAATATGTGTTTTGGTGTGTGTCGAGAGGTAGAAGAAGAAATAAATTTATGGTTTTTGTCCTTGTGGTTTAGTCCTTGTGGTTTTCTTTATTTACGGTTTTGGTCCTTGTGATTTTCTTTTCTTTATTTACAGTTAAAAAAAAAATTCAGGCTTCAATGCTTCCTATCGATCACACTTGACATGAGGTTTTGATTGTAAACTTTTAAGCATCTTATGAGTGTATTTTTTTTCTTTAAAATTAAATCTAAAAACTTAAATTACTATAGTTTGACTAAATTACTTCTAAGTACTTTTAAACTTGACAACTTTTTAAAAACTTGTCAACTTAAGTTATGTATTTTCTTGGTCAATTCTAAACTTGCACCTTTTGAAAAAACACGCACTATAAATTAAAAAACACAAGCTTTATATTTCAAAAAACACACACTTTGCATCAAATGTTGAATCAAAATCACGATTTCACAAATGTAATTATTTGTCGCTAAAAAGTAACTAGCTATTTTTTTTTATTTTTTATTATTATTTTTTTTTTTTTTGAGTTTAGTTTTGCCTAACACATTTTTATTCAGTAAAATACATGTGACATCAAAAGCAAGATAATTTTCTTTTTGTTTAAAAGTTATATATTTTATATTTTGTAGCATAACTGGTTTGCCATTCTCAATCTTATATATTTTTATATAATCCAAATCTTTGCTCTTGTTTTTATTTTGCAGACTGCTATACATGCATGATCAGTCATAGAATTTGAACATCTTTTAGCGACAAAAGATGACTTCTGTGTCACTAAGCTCTTCAATGATCTCATTCATTTTACTATCTCCACGCCCACAGAAGCTAATCTTAGCTTCCATCGACATCGTATTTCTATTCGCTGTCTTCATTTTCACAGTTCGAAAGCTTTATTCAAGAAGAACTCCCAGCAACGATGGTGATTCTGATGCTAATGAGCCTCTAGTCACTAAAACTACATGTTTTGTCAAAACGAGTCTATGGTTCAAACTGTCGGTAACTGTTTCAGTCACTTTAGCTATTTTAGCTACTGTCTTATCGGTTTTGGGGTTTATGAAAAATACCGAGACTTCTTGGAAGTTGATCGATGGAATATGTTGGTTAGTTCAAGCGATATCGTTTGCTGTAGTCACTTTTTTGGTCAGTCACGAGAAGAGATTTCAGTCAGTGAATCATCCGATCTCATTACGTGTATTTTGGGTAGTAAATTTCGTCGCCATTGCATTGATTGCTTCTTCGAGTATCACCCATCTTATTTCCAACACCCCGTTATCGAAATCCTGTGACTTAATTTCATCCATTTCACTACCCTTTTCGGCTTTCTTAGTGATTGTGTCAGTAACTGGTTCAACCGGGATAATAGTGACACCGGAATCAAAACCCGACGAAATAAATAAATCGTCGAATGTAAGTGGATGGGCATCTGCTTCCATCTTATCGAAAACATTTTGGTTATGGCTGAATCCTTTGTTAAAGAAAGGGTACAAAACCCCGTTAAAAATCGATGACATCCCTACACTTTCACCAGAACACCGTGCCAAAAAACTGTCGCTATTTTTTGAAAAAAACTGGCCCAAACCTGAAGAGAAGTCAAGACATCCTGTTAGGACAACATTACTCCGTTGTTTCTGGAAAGATATCGCATTCACCGGGTGTTTAGCGGTAGTAAAGCTTGGTGTAGCGTATGTCGGGCCGTTACTAATACAAAGATTTGTCGATTTCACATCCGGGAAAAGAAGTTCGCCATATGAAGGATATTATTTAGTACTAATCCTTCTAGTTTCAAAATTTCTCGAAGTTTTGTCACAGCACCATTTCAATTTCCACTCTCAAAAGATCGGGATGTTAATTCGTTCGACTCTGATAACGTCGCTATACAAGAAGGGTTTACGCCTCTCGTGTTCAGCTCGGCAATCTCACGGCGTAGGACAGATTGTGAACTACATGGCTGTAGACGCGCAACAACTCTCTGATATAATGGTTCAATTACATGCGATTTGGCTTATGCCACTTCAAGTTGCGGTCGCGTTAGCCATAATTTACATGTACCTAGGCCAATCGGTTGTGGTGACACTAGTTGCCATTTTGCTAATTTTGTTGCTAACTTTCATGGGGGCAAAACGAAACAACAGGTACCAGTTTAACATAATGACGAGCCGTGACTCGAGGATGAAATCGACGAACGAGATGCTTAGTTACATGAGAGTGATCAAGTTTCAAGCATGGGAACAACATTTTAATGACCGGATACAATCGTTTCGTGAGTCAGAATACGGCTGGCTTTGTAAGTTTATGTACTCGATTGGTGGAAACATGATCGTGTTATGGAGTACGCCTTTGTTTATCTCGACAGTCACATTCGGGAGCGGGATTTTGCTTGGGGTAAACCTCGATGCAGGGACAGTTTTTACTGCGACTTCTTTATTTAAAAATTTGCAAGATACAATTTGGAGCTTTCCACAATCAATGATTTCGTTGTCTCAAGCTATGATTTCGTTGGGGCGATTGGATGAGTATATGAATAGTAAGGAGTTAGAAGAGGGTTCAGTCGAGAGACATGCAAATTGCAACGATATGATGGCCGTCTCTGTCCAAAACGGGTCGTTTAGCTGGAATGATGATGAAGACGCTTCTGAAGGAGAGACCATAAAAAACTTGAACTTCAAGATCAGAAAAGGCGAACTAGCAGCGATTGTTGGGACAGTAGGATCGGGAAAATCGTCACTATTAGCATCCGTTATCGGAGAAATGCATAAAATTTCTGGTAAGGTGACGGTTACCGGGAGCACAGCATATGTTGCACAAACATCATGGATTCAAAATTCAACTATTCAAGAAAACATTTTGTTTGGTTCGCCAATGGATAGAAACAAGTACAAAAATGTAATACGAACGTGTTGTTTGGAAAAGGACTTAGAAATGATGGAATTTGGGGATCAAACTGAAATTGGGGAGCGTGGGATTAATCTGAGTGGAGGTCAAAAACAGCGGATTCAGCTTGCTCGAGCTGTTTATCAAGATTCCGATATATATCTTCTTGATGATGTCTTTAGTGCTGTCGATGCTCACACCGGTTCAGAGATATTCAAGGTATAGCAACAAACTCAAAGACTATGATAAACATTGTTGTTATAATCTAATCCCATATGCTACATATTGTCCTGTAGTTTGCTCAGAATTACGGTATTGGTTCCTTGCCGATACTAATTGCTTAGATGAACATAGAAGCATTGTTTGCTCTCACATTTAGTCTTATAAAGGACAAAAGGTCATACATGAAAGCAAACAATATATCTAATTATATTCATAATTACTACTCGTATATACAATAATGTAATTTTCTACATACTGCATGAATCATTTCTGTAATTTACTCTAGTTCTAAACAAGTCCAAATGTCAGTATTTCGTAACTCATATAGCGGAAAGTGATAGTCCTATAACCGAGGTATCAAAGCATTAGTTGATTACCCGATTCCTAAGATCTATGGCATTTTTCTTTGATTGCAGGAATGTGTGAGGGGAGTCCTAAGAGATAAAACGATCTTACTCGTTACTCATCAAGTCGATTTTCTCCACAATGTTGATCTTATCCTAGTAAGTGATGTGGTTCTGTTTTTGGGTCAGGGCCAGGTTTGTGATTCTTTGGATTTTACTTGCATAAAAAAGTGGATTGTCTGTAAGATCTAAGTGACACAAAATTTTATGGTAAAATGCTTGGACATTTATGTGACACAATTTTCTCAAAACTTGCTAGTAACACTCACACTGATATCCTCTATCAGCAATTTTTCAAAACAACGTTTTTTCACACACACCTACCACCTATCTTACACTATCTCTCAAAGATGTGTTCAATGGCGAGCACACTCACATACCACTAGGCCAAAGGCCTTGGCTTTTCTATTCACAGTTTATTAGACGCGAGTAAAAGATAAGAATTCTTCCTGATCTTTTGAAAACTGTTGGTGAAAAGTAGATGTAGTGGGAAATTCTTTGTGTGTCTATTAGGCATGGTCTTTTTACAGTTTTTAGATAAGTTAGTGGGACTGACCTTTTCTAACCTTTAACCCAACCCAACCCAGCTAATTAAATAATTTATCTTTTGACCCATTTAAGTAATTCACCATTCTGCAACCTCTAACCTGAGCTTAAACCCTCGCAGGTGATGCGCGATGGGATGATTGTCCAATCAGGAAAGTATGATGAACTGGTTCAATCCGGACTCGATTTTCAAGCCTTAGTATCTGCTCATGAGACCTCAATGCAACTAGTACAAACAAAATCAACCGAACCAGAAACCATAACAAAATCTCCTACCGGTAATACAAAAGAAAACTACAATGATACTACTAAAGCTTTAGACCGATCCCAATCGAGTGCCAAGATAGGAACATCAAAACTGATTGAAGATGAGGAACGAGAGACAGGAAGAGTCAGTTTACATGTCTACAAAGTGTATGCAACCGAGGCTTTTGGGTGGTTTGGTGTGATTCTAGTTTTATTTTTGTCAGTTTTGTGGCAAGCGACACAGATGGCTAGCGATTACTGGTTGGCTTATGAAACTTCAGAGGATCGAGCGGATTCATTTGATCCTCTTGTGTTTATTGGAGTCTATGCAGTCATTGCAGGCGTTGCGTTTGTCATAATTATTGGAAGAATCATTTTCACTGTGTACCTTGGGCTTGAAACCGCACAAACATTTTTTAAACAAATTCTTCATAGCATACTTCATGCTCCTACGTCGTTTTTTGACACCACCCCTTCAGGAAGAATTCTTAGTCGGGTACGTTTTCTTTTTTCTGGGCAATGCTCCAACCCATTTTAAGAAATAATTTGACCCATTTGGGATAAGTGAATGATTTATATTTGCCACCTCTACCAAGAATTAAAACGATCTTTTGTTGTATCTGTAATGTTTTTCAGGCATCAAGTGACCAAACCAACATCGATACTCTTATACCGTTCATGATGCACACTAGCCTCGTATTACACATGTCTGTGATTAGTGTTATCATCATAACATGTCAATACGCTTGGCCGACAGTCTTCCTGCTCATTCCACTTGGTTGGCTCAATTTCTGGTATCGGGTATGTGTGTTTAGACGTCATTACAGTGTGACATGGTTACGAAGATATTGATTTTTTTGCTTGATCTTTTCAGGGTTATTACCTTGCAACATCTCGTGAAATAACACGACTCGACTCAATTACAAAAGCACCTGTCATTCACCACTTCTCAGAGAGTATCTCCGGAGTTATCATGATCCGGTGTTTTAGAAAACAAGACAGGTTTATTCAAGAAAATGTTGAACGTGTGGATGGAAATCTACGAATGGATTTCCACAATAATGGATCGAATGGGTGGTTAGGATTTCGTATGGAGTTTCTTGGAAGCTGGTTCCTTTGCGTTTCCACCGTTTTCATGATCCTCTTACCTAGCAACGTCATTAAACCAGGTAATGTCAACCCATTTTCTTCTAGACATGTCTATTTAGGTATTAAATATGACCCATTTTGCCACCTCTAGAGAAAGATAATCTAATGTAGTAATGGGCATTCAAATGAATGAATGATTACAGAGGATGTTGGATTGTCACTTTCGTACGGATTGTCACTCAACGGTCTGCTTTTTTCGGCTTTAATTATGAGTTGCTTTGTTGAAAACCGCATGGTTTCAGTCGAGAGGATACAACAGTTTACCAACATACCATCAGAAGCTGAATGGGTCAAGAAAGACAATCCCCCTCCTCCAAATTGGCCCGATCAGGGGAATTTGGAGCTCAGAGACTTGCAGGTATTTTTGGCTTTTCAATCCATTTGACTTTCAGTAGGAATGGGTTGCTTTGGGTAAAACATAATAATAATAATAACAATAACAATAACAATAACAATAACAATAAGCTAGAACCAAAGCAAGTCAAAAATGTTGAGCAAGTATACAACCTTGTTAATCGCTTAAATCTAAATTTGAATTTTTATTGTATTAATACAACTTGATTTGAATTTATACAACTTTGTTATGTATAAATTAACTGAAATATGTTCGACAAAGTTTTCTAGGTTGCCCGACTCCTTTTGACCCGTTACCAACGCGCTCATGTATATATCTGGTATTTATTCCAAACAGATCTTAAGCACATGTAAATTTGCTTGTGAGCAGGTTAGATACCGTCCAAACACACCTCTTGTGCTTAAAGGGATTACTCTAAACATTCAAGGAGGGCAAAAGATAGGTGTTGTTGGTAGAACGGGTGGTGGGAAATCAACTTTGATTCAAGTTATGTTTAGGTTGGTCGAACCCACTGGAGGAAGTATTATTATTGATGGTATCGACATCTCGACTCTCGGACTTCACGATCTTAGATCCCGGTTTGGAATCATTCCTCAAGAACCAATCCTTTTTGAAGGCACGGTGAGGAGCAACATTGACCCGATCGGTCAACATTCTGATGAAGAGATATGGAAGGTAAGCGAGTTGTACTCTTTCTGATGAAAATTTGGTAGGATCCACGACGTGTTAGAGATAAAGCATAACCCTTATTGACCCATACTTCATTTCATTTACCTAACTTGAGAACCTGCTTTGTAGAGTCTGGAGCGATGCCAGCTTAATGATGTTGTAGCTGCAAAAACTGGGAAACTTGATTCCGCAGGTACTTCAAATGGACACTCGGACTGTTTCCTGTAAACAATGAAGACAGTACCATCTTTTTTACTTATATGTTTTCGGGTATGCTTGTAGTTGTTGATAACGGCGATAACTGGAGTGTGGGACAAAGACAACTTCTTTGTCTGGGAAGGGTGTTGCTAAAGCACAGCAGGTTATTGTTCATGGACGAAGCAACGGCTTCTGTTGACTCACAAACCGATGCTGTAATTCAGAAAATCATACGCGAAGACTTCGCTAATTGCACCATTGTTAGCATTGCTCACAGGATTCCAACTGTCATGGACTGTGATCGGGTTCTTGTCATTGATGCAGGTAATTTCTTATCATTTTGTAGGTGGAAAATAGGCAGGTCAATATGGGGTTACAGTGTTTATGGTAGACCGGGTCAGGTTGACCCGACACATTATTTCTCTTTAAGTCTGCATATATTTTTAACATAAATAAGTGTCCCCGATATAATTCTTTCAATGGTAACCAAATATTTCAAAATTTATAGCCAATTATGCATTAAAATACACTTTGGGCGACCCTTGCCCTATTTAGACCATTTCAAATTTAGTAGATTTGAAGTTAATTATAACCTGAAGCAACCCACCTCATAAGCACACGGCTACATGGTTGAAATTGCTACTTCTATCATTTTGATAGCGAGACAATGATAGTGTTTTCATTGGTTTCAGAACCTAAACCTAATTGAGATAAGGTTATGTTACTTTAAGGTCAACTAACCACTAACTTATAATGCTTATGTGTTGTAACAGGATATGCAAAGGAATTTGACAAACCTTCATGTTTGATCAAGAGGCCCTCACTTTTTGGAGCACTGGTTCAGGAATATGCAAGTCGATCATCTGGTTTATGAACAGTGTATGACACTAATGTTACTTGCCTAATTTATCAAAATGAAATTGTTTGTTACATAAAAAATGAACCATGATCCATGGTATCAATATAAATCAATCAGACCAAACCCAAGCTACAACAACTTATTTAAACATCTTACTTGATTGTAAAATCATAATGGATACATGGTTTCGAAGAGAACAGTCTGTTTAGATCAAGAATGCTCGGGATTGTGCTTCCCAGTGCTCCTTCATCAGCTGAACCCTTTCTGCTCTCTCAGTTTGAAGCCTTTTGATGCAGGATTTAGTGACCATGTTTTACATTTATATTTTCTCGTCCACATATGGTCCACCTTATGCACTAACGGACAGTGTATCCGGTCATGTGTAGTGTTGGAAGGGTAAGACCGAGGTCGTCCCAAGAACGGTTGACTTCTAGTTGTCTAGTTAAAATGATTGTCACATAATAAAGAGTTTATAATAAAAGATTAAATTGATAAATTATATATAAACTAGAAGGGTATCCACGCAATGCGTGGGCGGGTACCCTGTGACTAAATTTTATGGGAAGCAAATGTTTTTCATTAATTTTGGGTCAAAGACCTCATTATATTGTGGGAAGCCAGCCTTGCTGCTGTTTCATTGTGTGCAAAAGATGAAGCAGATGGTACAACAATTGGGACTATTCTATAATTAGCAAGTTTAAGTCTGAATTTTTAAGCTTTGTTAATTATAAAATAATCCCAAATGTATTACAAACATTACAATGTAGTATAGTGTATAGATAATAATACAACATATAAGATGACTTGTTTTGTTTCTCACCATTGTTATTCACTTGATTGTCATTAGTTTTCTTAAGGAAATACAAGTGAATAAAAAAATTACGAGTGACGTATTTCCCTTGAATCAAACTGCAAAACTCGAAGTTATGTAAGTATTATTAAAATTGATGTATTAATTAAAACATATGTAAGTGAATTAAAATAGGCAAATGATCCCCTTATTAATAATTTTTGAGCAAATGATCCCCTTAGTAATGATAAATTCATATTTACTGTTTAGAGTACAAAAGGGGTATTCTGTTTATTACTGTATAAAAAAGATAAAGGGCTCAAACTATAAATAGTTTAATTATCTCCAAATAAGTTTATATAAAATCGAGAATGTTGAAAAGTCAAAAAAAGCATCTATTCGTCTTCCTCCATCACTTTCTTTTTCTTTACCGTCTCTACTTCTTCTTCATGAAAATCCCTCATTTTCTCATATCTTTCATCTATACTTCTTCTTCGTTGATCGTCGTTGAATGGCGTTGACCGTCGTTTTTTCTCTCACCTTCACCTTCTTCAACCCTAGATCTGAAGCTAAACCGTCGTTGACCGGCGTTTGACCAAAACGCCTTCGCCAATTTGCTGCAAATCTGTTGTGTCTGCTATGTGTTGTCTGCTGTGTCTGGTCATTTATATTTTCATAATTAGTAAGTAAAAGTATGAATTTTTAAGCCTTTCTAATTATAGATGTCCTAAATGCATTATATAGTAGTATAGATATAGATATTTATTGTGATCAATTGGAGTGGTTCCGTTTGGCAAATAACTAATGGCAAATAACTAATGGGATGATAATTGTTCTAATTCTCATATTGTATTTATTATCGCAATATATGGGGGTCAAAATCACTAGACTCAGATGGTCAAATCGCCTAGCCTATTTCTCATAGAATACTACTCCGATATCTAAGGATTGAACGTCAGTGAGGTCGCCGGAAAACTATGTTGAGTCATTAAGTACCTCTACTAACTTAGACTAGTCTTAAGTATATCTATTCGGTAGGTGATCCTATAGTCAATTCGCACGTGTATTGTGATATTTCTATCACCAAGTCACAACCTTCTAATGAAATGAGGCACGGTCACATCTATCATTCCCCTTGAAGGACTACCCAATATCAATACCCTTAAAGCTAGGGTGTCCTAAGACAAGCTAAGAAAATATACATATAAAGAAATACATAAATCAATAATTAATTAAATACATGACTACGTCATAGCGCAATATATTACTACGGTCTACGCCGTAGTCAAATAAATGACTACGCCGTAGTTAATTAATTCAAAGATAAGAACAGTTAATTAAAACACAATATATATCAATGCATCAACAATCAATAAATAAGCTGAAACAAAATTGTGATCAATAATAATGAAACTAAATAAATTAATGAAAGTCGAAAAGTGATTACATATCGTGCTAGATAAATGTTCTTGATCCCCTAGTCGAGTACCGGAGCAAAACCCATATTGGTTTGCCCCTAAAATAATTGCCGCTACTGTTGCGCCTCTTCTTTGTCGTCTGCCGCTACAGTAGCCAAAAGAAACTACAATTCCCAAAAGATAAATATGACCTACGAATTGTCATAATATATATACTAATTCATTTGGCATTCAACCTCCAACTTCCAACATAATACATCATTGGTCCCTCGTGGCATTTAGCACCATTTCTTCACGGAAATAATAAACACATATAATGTGTTTATTAAGTAACAATTCAACTTCAAGTATTGCCACATTCAGTGGCGGAGCTAGAAAATTTTCTTTGGGAGGGCCGAAACAATTTTTGTTCCGGAAGAACATTAAATGGGAGGGCCGAAACAAATTTTTTTCCGAAAGAACACATAAAATCGCGAAAAAAATACACTAACGGGCTTAGGCTTAGGGGGGCCGGGACCCTTCCCGGTCCCTTAATAGCTTCGCCCCTGGCCACATTTGATCTTTCATCGGCCATCGCACTTGATATTTTTACTTTTGGTCCTTATAATAAATAAACTTCATATTATTTCGCCACTTTAAGTCCCTGGACTACAAATCCTTCGTGCCCAAGTTAATAACTACGGCGTAGGTCCATGATAACTACGCCGTAGGTCTTCATTATCATGAAATCATCTGACGTATATCCACAACTGCGGCGTAACTAATTTATAAGATACGTCGTAACCTTCACACTTGGTCACTACGGCGTAGCCTCAAGGACCGTAGAATTCTCGTTAACACATCTACGCCGTAGCCCTATAACTAGCTACGGCGTAGTATTCTTCATGCACGAATATGGCTAAGTAATAAAATATCTACGGTGTAACTTCAATAACTAAGCTACGCCGTAGTCTTGTGTTTTTCTCCATTTTTGGCCATTTCTTGTATCTTTTCCGTTCCAACGCCTGAAATACAAATATAAACGAATATGAACGAATTAAGTATCATATAAATATAAATGATGAGCAATTTAGGGGGAAATTAACACCTAAAACATGGGTACGATTTGATGTTATCAAATATCCCCCCACTTGAACTCTACTTGCCCTCAACTAGACCCTTTAAAATTATTTCTAAAAAGATATCTCCCAAGATGTTTAAGAAGATATGAGTTTAAAAACTAGCTAAGCTAGAAATTCCAAACCGAGCACCTCACGAAAAGGGAATTGAAATGACACTCTCACTCTCACCAATCTTTGTGTTTATTTGGGGGTGATCACTCAACTGCTCAGTCATGGCGAGTATTCTATCAAAGGCTTTGCAAAGATACTAATCTCCACCACTAGAGTCTATAGATGCAGCTATTCTAAAAGGCAAATGGGTTGACACAACATAAAGGCTTACGGGGTTATTTTGTCATTACTAACATACTATGGCGAAGGCGACAAAGACCATCGATACATGACCAGAACGTTGGTCAAGACACCAATGACTGCTCGACAATCACCTAAGAATGATTCATGACTAAAAGTGTAGGATAAGACATAGGAAAACTTTTAATGGGTGTAAACAAAAAGACACAAAACAAATAGTTTCCTAAAGACCACAATCGCCCTGTCACTAGTCGCATTCAATCCCAACGCAAAATTCGAGGGTCAAAAGTCAAGGGGTCTTCAATATCTTCAATACACGAGTTAATGCATATAAAATGTAGCGTAGTGCCTCAAAATCTCCATAACTAGGCAAGTAAGATGCATTAACTCGGCCTTCATCATCAATGAAAAAAAATTATGTCCTCTAAATTTTTTTAGATTTGGGTCAAATTTGCACATATTCTGACCAAAAACCGTACAATCTACCATTTCTATCTCCCATTCCCCCACTTAAGATGTACAATGCCCTCATTGTACAAATATTGACTTAAACTAGGAAGGTGAGATAGAAATGTACGGGTCTATAAATATAAGCTTCGCAAGGTGGGAATACTTACCACAATACGACACATAAGCTGACCAACAACGCCCGGACCATGGACTATAAGAAACTACAGGGCAGGCTAGGCGATAGGTGTGACGAAACAAATATTTGGGTGAACAAAATGAAAGGAAAAGTTCTAAAGGGTGTATCTAGGGGTATCTTGCACTAAAGGTGAGTGCAACAAAGAGGGTTTAACAGGGGGATTTACTGATAGATGTGAAGAGTCAATATACACATAACACAATTTATGGGCTATTTGGGTTTAATCCTAAAATTTGCCTTATATCCTAGCTGCACCGATTACACTAAGTTACCTTAATGTAATGCTCATTATTATGGTCTCGAAAAGATATACAATGCCAAGTTCTGAAGTCTACTACAGCTACCGGCACACTCATATTTATGGAATTATGTATAAGGGGGAAACTGAAAGGCTTATCCTCACACAATGTAATATAGGGTAGGTGTGCTCAGTCTAGATTATCCTAGTTAAGTAATGAAAAACATGTCAAATTATTAAGAATGAAAAAAAAATTCACTGAAAACTAGAAAAACAAAGGCAAGTATATTCAGGTGGGTGTTTATTTCTAATCTCTTCCCCCCACTTGGGTCATACTAAGCATATATAGTAAAAGTAAGAAGGGTTAGAAATGGAACAAAAAAACTCCCCTGGATTTGCTCGGTATGATCAATAAGTGTCCAAAAACATGCTCTAAGCATGCCTCCACGAGCAACATCCAAACCTCATCCATGTGATCTCCATCACCATCATAACGGTACTTAACTAGATTGGATATGTAATGTTTCTTGTAGCCATGCGTCATCAATGCACCACTCCATATTCCATAACCTGTAAGCTAACAAGAAAACTAACACCAAAAGCATAAATCCGGATAAAAGCAAAATAGCACGAAATTAAAATGAAACAAAATAAAACCTAACTCACTTTCGTAGGAATCACGGTTGCATTTGGCGTATGCAACAAGCCTTTTAAACCACTCGGTGTCCCAAGGTGGACGAGTGAAGTCTCGTGAGGGTTTACAGGGAACACACCCACAAAGTTCATTTAACTACTAATACATGGTATTGGAAAGGTTTGAAACTATTTTTGGAAAAATTATTGCTACAGGTGATAGCTATGGCGTAGTGGATTGGCCCAGTTACGCCGTAGTTCAATTGAACTGAAAATAGTTTACTAGGAATAGGTATGTGTAACTGGATCGGCCCAGTTACGTCTTAATTGAAAAGTTTACGAAATTGGTTACGGCGTAGCTAGATCGGCCTAACTACGCCGTAGTTATGTTGGAAAGGGCAGATGGTCATTCTGATTACTAGTTACTGCGTAGTGGATCGGCCCAGCTACACCGTAGTTACTTACTGATGTAGTTTTTTGCCAAAAATTTCGACTTTTCCACATGGCTAGAGGAGTTAACGGCCCTCCTTTCTTCTATTCTGGTCTTTAAACCTGCAAACACGATAAACAAACAAACCAAACCAGGAACCAAATCCTAAAATCTAATAAAATGTTCAAAAAGTTATAAAAAATAAAATCAAAATCTAATTCTAAGATAGGGACGGGTAGTCTCCCGACGAGCACTTTTCTTTAACATCCTGAGTCTTTAAGTTAGACTCCTGCAACCGGCATCAATTGAATGTCTCCAATAATGTCCATTGCTCACGTCATCTTGGTATACCAACAACCATCTCCACTTGTTCTTTTTGCTCTACCTGCACACTATCACAACCTAGTGCATTAAATGTGTAACAACAATAAACATGAGCAACAAGCGAGATAAAACACATAATAAACAATTTTAATATTTCAGATAGGGTTACGGCGTAGTCCAATTACTAACTACGCCGTAACTAGGCCAGAGAAAAGGTTACGCTGTAGCAATCATCACCGTGCTACGCCGTAGGTCCTTTCTGAGGTCAGATTAATTTTTTTATAATAAGAACAAGTTATGGCATAACCATTATTACTATGTTATGCCGTAGGCCAAGACAAAGGAAAAATAAACATAGAATTTCAATCAAACAACCAAAAATACGAAGACCGTTCCCCGGCAACGGCGCCAAAAATTTGATGCAGGATTTACTGACCATGTTTTACATTTATAGTTTCTCGTCTACCTATGGTCCACCTTATGCAATAACGGACAGTGTATCTGTGACAACCCGCAAATTTCGGATTTTGATATCCTGCTCGATATATAAGCCTATCTGCAGTTCGTAAGTCATTGATATGTGGTCTTGAATATTTTACGCGAGATTTGACTCTAAAACGAATAAAGCACGAATATTATTTATTTCGGATGACGAGAATTAAAGATATGAGTATTTATAATCAAAGTTTATGGAAAAATGATTTTAAGATTGATGGGAACAATTTCAGAGACTCGGGAATTAGTTATGTCGCGGTTTACTAGTTCTTTTCACGTATCGTTAAAAATATAAGAGAATTGGCAATATTGGTCCCCGTGGGAGCGCTAGGGTTTGCTAGTAGTCCCCATTTCACCCACTACTCACCCTATATATACCTAGTTATAATAAGATTAGGGTTTAATGTCCCCTTTCTTCTTTCTCAGCCGCTACACACACCCTCCCCTCTCATATACTCCGGCCACATTTCCGGCCACCACACCTCCACCACCGAGCGTCACCCCACACCGCCACCACCATCACGTGTATCTTTTCACCTACTTTATATTGATATAACACACGCGCTACCAAACTCACCCTAACACCATTTCATTCGAGCTTTCAGCCTCGAATTCACCACCCATCTCCATCTCTTTCGTGTTCTTGAGCATACGAAGACTTAAGTAAGTGGATATCGTGGTTTGGTTGTCGTTTGTGTTTTGGTTCGACCCAAGATTCTAAGGGTTTCGATGGTTCCTGTGTTTAATTGTTTGGTTTCGTTGTGGTTCGAGTTGTACTCGTAAAGACACCACCTCTTCTCCTTCCCTTCGCGTTGGTAAGACTGAGCTCCACGACCCCCTTTTCTCCCTTCATATCTATACCGGTTTTATTATTGTTATTAGTTTTCGTGGATATTAAAATGGGTATGAAAACTGAGAGTTATTTGAAGTTATTGTTTTGTGGATCTAAAACTATAATAAAGAGTTGTAAGTTTTGTGGATTTAAAACTGGATGAAACAGGATTTGGTGATATAGGAAGAGTTAAAACATGTTAATATGGACTTGAAACATTTTTAAAAACTGATTCGTGTGGTGGGTTTGGACTTGGTGAGTCGACTCAGTGGGTTAGTGTACGGGTCAAGTCATGTCCCGAGAAGGTTCAGTTTTGAGTTGATCCTTTGTGTTTATCTCGCTCGGTTCTCAGAATTATTATGGTTATTGAGGTTCTTGATGTTGTTTGTGTCTGGTTTGGATTTTGGGTTAACAAGAACACCACAGGGTGTTTGTTTGATTTTTATGTTTGTGTTTTGCTTGGTTTTGTTCTCGGTCCAGCAGCAACACCAGGAGGGTGTATGTTTACTTGGTCAAAATAAGAAACCCATATAGGGTGTTTGTTAGATTTCATTCGAGACCTGTGAGGTCTCAACCATGGCTAGAATTGCCCATTTTCAAGTTGGTTAGTTTATATTTTGGCTTGTATGTTGTGTGCTTGTTTTGGTTGTCTTATACGAGTCACAAAGAGGGTGCGTTTGGGATGGCAGAAATAATACTTTAGGTGCGTTTGGTTTTTAAATATAGGCTAAGCCCACACAATAAATGGATTTTGCGAGTACGTTTATCTTAGTAAATTTTAATAATATTGGATATTAAACATGAACTAACGACATTTATTTGTTTTGGCTTTTAAGACCATGGTACGTTTCGGTATAGTTTCGGACTTAACACTTTGGATTGGGTCACGATAATACTTAACGGATTTGATAATTGGAACCTTGACTTAGAATATTGGATAATGCGGATATTTAACGGATTAAATGCTGGGATTGAAATTATTGGATTTATTGGACATTGGACGTTGGACAATACGGACTTATTGGACTTGAAACGAATACAATATATTAGACTCGTAATAAATTTAATATATTTGATTCGCAACGAATATACAATAAGTAAATAATGTCTAATAAACAATGAATACTCTATTAGTTTTCTATTAACTTGTCGGGAAACGTTGTTTGAGAAAATTGAATTAATTAAGTCATATAGACTTGGAAAAGTTATATAAATGGATGCGTCATGCCGAAATTTATAGACTTTTCTAAACTTACATTCTTATTTCTAAACTCACATTTTATTTCTAAATCTTTTTAAGATTTCTTTTATAAAACCCGACAAAGAAGTTAAAATGAATAGTTCTATTTAATTCTTAAACCCTTTCGTATTAGAATTATTAACTTGCGATTTCCTTATAAAACTTATTGAAACTATTCTAATCTATTTGGGATTATGGGGTAAATACCGAAACTAACCGATTGACCTATTTTATATTAAATAGTTAATTGTCGTCATTGTCTAGATTTTCTTTAATTAACTTGAGTTTGTTAATATTTCATGATCTTGTTGATGTCGTTTCCTCTTTGGCGTGAGTTGTATGTCGACGTTTATTCCGCTTTGGCGTGAGTTGCATGTCGATGTCTCGTTCATTTGGTGTGAGTTGCATCTTGAGTCTATGTCTTCTTACCACACCACACGAAACATAAAGCTTTCTTACGAAATCATTGAGACTTAACTTTTTATAAGTAATGATTTGAGTAATCCACGAAAACTATGACACATCGTCTTTTATAGACTTTATTATTGTACGAACTATATTTTGAGATAATCGTATGCGTACTAGGATGTACCCTCGTGTTCGTACTACTTGGTGCCGTCGTGCCCACCTTTTGGATATCGTTGTGATTAGCACTAGATGTCACGTTGTGTCCGTCGTGATCTTTGCATTGCTGTGGCTAAGGTGAGTTCATAGCCCCCTTTCTTTTAAACAAGTTTTCATAACTATTTTTGGGGGAGAATACATGCTCTTTTAACTAAACTCAATGATTGTTTATCTGATTACGTGAACGGTTTGATTAAGATTTGATTGATTAAGAATTGATTGATTAAGATTTGATTGATTGATTGATTAATTTACCGATATACTTGATTTGGATATTCGAATGCGTTATGTGTTTACCTGGTTTATATATGAGAGCTTCCTAGCTCAAACCATTTTTTTGGACCTGCTACTACTTGGTTTTGCTACATGTGTTGGCTAGATAAGGTTAGACGGAAGTAGAGTTGACCTAGAGCTAGGGCGCTTTGACCCTAGTTTGGAATAGACTCTGCTGCGGCCTAGATCCGGGGCAGTAACGGGTGGTTCCTTGTTGTGACCTGGCTAGTGACCGTTGATTCATCTTTCCTAAGATGATAAATTATTGATTGAGATTGAGATTGAGATTGAGATTGTGATTGTGATGTCTATACCTGCCTCTAGTCACATATAGCACTTAAACTTTTCAGGTCCACAACTGTTTTTATAACTTAAACTCTATGAACTCACCAGCGTAAGCTGACCTTTAGCGTGTATTCTCAGGTTTAAGGCGATAGCTCACTATTTGAAGGCGCTTGGCAAGGGGCATGGTCATAGGCGACTCTGATGAACATTTGGGACCGCTTAAATTATTTTATGGGCCTATTTCCGCACTATTTTACATCATGTAAACTTTATGCTTTACATAACAATTTTTTATTCCAAATAAATGAAATAAAAACCATTCTTTGTTCCTTGTGTTGTGATACCGATTTCGTAGCACCCCAATGCATGTATGCTTCCGCTAGACCCGAATTTTGGGGGTGTTACAGTATCCGATCGTGTATAGTGTGGGAATGGTAAGACCGAGGTCGTCCCAAGAACGGTTGACTTCTAGTTGTCTAATTAAAATTATTGTCACATAATAAAGAGTTTATAATAAAAGATTAAATTGATAAATTATATATAAATATTTATTGTGATCAATTGGAGTGGTTCTGTTTGGCAAATAACTAATGGCAAACAACTAATGGGATGATAATTGTTCTAATTCTCATATTGTATTTATTATCGCAATATATAGGGGGTTAAAGTCACTAGACTCAGATGGTCAAATCGCCTAGCCTATTTCTCATATAATCCTACTCCGATATCTAAGGATTGAACCTTAGTGATTGACGGAGGTCGCCGGAAAACTATGTTGAGTCATTAAGTACCTCTACTAACTTAGACTAGTCTAGCGGGATGCGGGCACGATCACATCTTACATCCCCTCTAACTTCTTAAGTATATCTATTCGGTAGGTGATCCTGTCACAACTCACAATTTCAGGTCATTTTCCAAACCTCGACAATTTACTATTCACAAGTTACTATTCATCATTTACTATTCATCGATCACTATTCATCATTTTCGGAGTCAGTTTGAGACTTTGAGAAGTGTTCAAAAATTTTACTATTCACGAAACACTATTCATTCCTGGAGGGGAATCACTATTCATGATCATCATTCGTCATTACATAAACTAGGTTTACGGGTATTCAAATTCGCGTAACCAGTGTGGTTTAGCTGCGAAATCATGCATCATCAATAAGGACACATCACATAGGCTAGAATTACTCTGCATATCATCAGTAACATCATCTGCATGCATTCATGTGTGAGTTTGCATTATTTCAGTATTCGTATATTTATTTATTAAATAAACGTTATCGTATGAGCAATTATTTTGAATAATTGATCCGACACTCCCGACTATTGTCCTAATATATTTTTACACTAATTTCAGTGATATAAAAATTATATTATTACTTTACCCGACGTTTTGAATTTATTTGGTCTACGTATCGTTAAAAGTTTAAAACTTCGACGATTTTCGTAATTTCAATACGACAATTATTTATTCACCCGATACTTGCGAGAAATGTAATTTTATAATTTTTACAACTTTAATATATCTCATATGATTCCGTTAAAATTGATTTCTAGCTAACTCGGTACCCGATAACAAAATATCTAACTTATTAACACATAATATATATATATATATATATATATATATATATATATATATATATATATATATATATATATATATATATATATATATATATACACTTGTACTTGTAAGATATCAAAATTTCCAACTCTTCTACCCTATCCACCATCACACGTCCACATACACCTTTAGATATTTCTACTTGAACTATTTATTTACCAAATTACCCCATTAGTAGATATTTACTAATAGTACTTCCAAGTATTGTTTCCTTTTACTTCTAAAAATATCTTCATGTCATCAAAAGTCAAGATCAAATACTACACAATCTACCAAAAGTCTTCTAAAATCAAACCACCCTTATTTCTTTCCTTTTTCATACGCCAACACCACAACTTTTTTCCATCCCCTCCTTACTTCTCCATTAAATGAAAGTACTTTTTGTCTCTTGAAAAAGTCTACTTGAACGACTTATATAATCTAGCACTTCTCATACTCTTTCACTGCACATTTCAACAACAAAATACAAACAACACATTTCTTTCTCTCCTTGGTTCACGAGCAGCGGCTAGAGCAAGAAACTTGGGTTTTAGCTTGGTTCTAGTCACTTGGTTAAGTATTCTAAGGTGTTATAGCAAGGGTATCAAGGGTGTTCATACTCGGAGTCTTTGGGCTCCTTCTTTTCTTTTGCTCGACACACTCCCAACCCCACTGTGAGCTTCGATCTTCCTATAACTTGTTTGTCATTACTCTTTTAAGCTTCATGTTATGTATTTGTATGAAAGGATTTGAAAACTAAAAGTAATACTTGGTTTACATCACATTCCGACATACACACAAATATACACGTTCGAATAAGCATGCTTAAGTGGTTAAGAATTGTTTAAGACCTTGTGTGGCAAATCTTTGGTCTCGTTAACACATAAACATTTCGAAACGAAACCAGTATTCATGTTGTTTTTCCAAATCGACATACACACATTTCATGTCAAACTTGTTGAGTTTTTGGAAACTAACACGACTAAAAGAAAGCTTATATGTAAACAAACTAAGTTTTGGGCTCGTTGGACGAATACTTGTATGTATTATATTGTTTAGTCGTGGCTTATATAGCTCATTTTCAAAGTTATGAAAACTTATATACAAGCTTATTTGGCTTCAAGAACCAACAAAGTGCTACTTCCATATATTATACATGTTGAGAAAACTTGGGATGCTTAATTTAAAAGATGGCAAATAAGTTTGAAGTAGAAGAATGAAACACATAAACAAATGCATACAACATACAACTCGGTATATATACTGAGAAGACATTTAACTAAAATATGTCACAGTGTTGTAAACTAAAGCAAGAAAGTATCCTAGCTCAGTTGGTTGTGTCGCTTGGCTTGTAAGCGAGAAGTCTTATGTTCGAACCCCGTAGGTGACAACTTTGGTATAATTTTTATTTTAACATTATTGGCTACAATTTTTAGGCCTAAACTAATACATTTTTATAACCTCTAATAAAAAATGTGAAACTATTATCTTTAACATATTGGTCTATTATTTTGTCAAATTAATATATTTAGTATACATTACTAAATTCCGACTAATAGACGAAATGTAGAATAACAAGAAAATATTTATAACAACAAAATTATATAAATATTTTCTAACTTATCATCCACTAAATAAACATATATAAACACATTTATATATACGCCGTGTCTCGTAACCGCCGCTAGTATACTTAACGTTTAATTTTCACAAACACTTTTTTGTGAATACTTTCCTTGCTAAGCCTTTCAGTCACTCCCGAACCCAAAACTTATTCGTCATGAATACTTTTATTTACTCACATATATAATTGTACATTTGTCCAAGAGCCAATACTTATAAAACACTTAACGATTTAAACGTAAACTCTGCCACACAAGCAACATTAAACACAACCACTTAAAATTGTTTAAACACTTTGAGTCGTGAGTTCGCAAAACTGTAAACTAAGAATTGTCATACTAATTTAGGTCGCGTGTCGGAGCCGTGCACAACCACTATTTGATTTATTCATCCGAAGATACTGAGGTGAGTTTTCATAGCCCCGTTTACAATTTATTATTTCATTTCAAATCCCACGGGGGAGAATACATTGCACCATTTTCGTACGTGCCAAAGTATTAAATTCATGTACATTGCTTAAGTTACCACATTGCCTTGTTAAAGTTCCCCTATTATCATGAACCGTTAATTATGCGTAAGCGAGAGTGAGTGGATAGATCTATTGAGGGTGACTACTCCATCCGCGTTGGTTTCACCAACAGTCAAACGGATGCATTTCATTTTTATCATATTAGAGTGTCTGGCAAAACACTCTGGAATGGGCATTTCATTCAATCTAGCTTCGGGATCATGAGCTTAAGGGCTAATGTACTATTTTTCATGTGGCATTTTGTCATACACTTTATACTTGAGGTTACCGTATAACATTTCATTTACATAAACCTATGATTTCTCATCAACATTATTGTTGACGTTTTAGCAATGTATTTTAAGGTAATTAAGGAGATTACTTCATGGCATGCATGTGGACATTACATAGAGTCGCGGCGTCGACGCGTCTCACTTGTTTACTTATGCACTTATAAACATCGTTGGTTGTAACAAACTTATTTCCAAAAATTTTACAAATCATTGGGACCTACACTTTGTAAACTCTGAATTATTTCTATGAATCAAACGATGTATTTTTCAAACGACACTTTAGGTCGTTCAATGTAACTGTAACTGTGATGTTATGGCAGTCACCCCCGGGTATTCCATTCCGCTGCAAAACAGGTATTTTGGGGGTGTGACAGATTGGCATCAGAGCTAAGGTTATAGCGAACTAGGTTGTATCATTGACCCTAGATTATAACCACATCATCATAGCATCTCATCATTTCATTCTAAGTGCATATTCACTATGCATGCGGTTTCATATGTACGTTATACGGGTTACTTACTTTCATTTACCTATCTCATGCGAGATAGTTACACTTACACTCATGCCGGGTTATTTAACTCCATTTTATATCGGATTGTCACAGAGTCATGTCTTCAGATACCCACCCTATTACCATTTCTTCAGACTCCGACGAGGAGGACACTGTATCATTTAATACCGTATTAGTATCACCAGATGACTCATCACCGACAGCATTCAATGTCGAGACAAAGCCCTTTAAGGAGGGTGAAGTCGCTCCCACTCCTCTGTTTCACCATCAGCTCGTCGTGATAGACGATATCCACACACTAAGTCACTAAACCATTATACATGTTCATACATATTGAAAGTCCTTACAACTTTTCCAAGACACTGTGAGAGATACAGTGGACTCTAAAAATTTTTCATAACAGCACATGACATCGTTTTACATAAAACTCACTACAGTCTGCCGATTCTTCCTCGATTACCTCACTAACCATCTGTGGAGACAAATTTGAACGTTTGTCCCATGCTTTTGTAACATCGTACATTTGAAGCACCTACTGTTGCGCCTCTTCTTTGTCGTCTACCGCTACAGTAGCCAAAAGAAACTACAATTCCCAAAAGATAGATATGACCTACGAATTGTCAAAATATATATACTAATTCATTTTCGGCATTCAACCTCCAACTTCCAACATAATACATCTTTGGTCCCTCGTGGCATTTAGCACCATTTCTTCACGGAAATAATAAACACATATAATGTGTTTATTAAGTAACAATTCAATTTCAAGTATTGCCACATTTGATCCTTCATCGCACTTGATATTTTTACTTTTGGTCCTTATAATAAATAAATTTCATATTATTTCGCCACTTTAAGTCCCTGGACTACATATCCTTCGCGACCAAGTTAATAACTACGGCGTAGGTTGTAACACCCCCTAATTTATGATGTAGCAGCGGAATAGTAATTAGGGTGTTACGGTGAGGATCGAAGTCATAATTATAGAAAACGGCTCGATAGAGACGTTTTGAAAACATAGTTTCATTATTATAGATTCAGTTACAAAAGTTCATATCAGAGTAATAAAATACTTAAAAGGATTAATGTTTTAAACTGAATTAAACATCTTTATTTTACACCATTATTAAGAAAAGTAGATAATTGCCCGCTCCATGCCCTTGCTGCTCCTGCTAGTTTCCTGAGATAACATGCTGAAAAGTCAACAAAAATGTTGAGTGATATCATAGAGTTTGAAATTTAGTAATCAGTTCGATACACAAGTAAGATTGTATTGGAAATACAATCAGTTGAAAAATTGATATTGCAGTATATATATTGCCCTAAGTTTCATGACACGCAAACAAATCGATACATATGCTAACTACATCTAATGGCTAGGTCCGTCCACATTTCCTCTCAGCTCTGAAATCTGGGTTCGGAGACTCTGCATCTCAGTATGGTGCTGAATCTGCATATCTCCCACTAGGTTCCCCAATGTATCTGCTCTACGATGTGCTAACTGGGCTTCCCAAGTACGGTTCTGTCCCTCTCTTCGTAATGATATTGCAAAAGAGCGTGTTTCTGAGATATCCGACTGTATCTGAGTCAAAACTTGCTGCAACTCTATCCTACTAGACATAAGACTATGTAAGGTACTGCTGATCATATCAGAATGGTCTAATGATGAATAGTCAATCATCTGAAGATGCGTGTCTATCTGCTTTTCGTGACGTTCCAAACGCGTCACTACTGTAGAAGGTGAAAGAGTAGGGATAACTTCCGCCCTAGCACTTCCTCCAGTTTCATAGATATGAGCTGGGGGAGTGAAACCAGGGGGATATGGTAATGATGGTGAGAGTGGATGAGTAGAGTCTGAAATACGAAGTCGGCTAGATGCGGGCATATCTTCTTCAGGAATTGGTTCTCTAGGGTGAAATATAAATGGATAAGTTTGGCTAAAAAGATCAAATAGACGATCGGGTGCTAGAGATGGTAAAGCATGATGGTGTATCGGGGATATATCATCTGCAGGTAGGAACTGCTGGCTCTCCATATATGCATCATCACTGGGTGGAATATAGACGGGTGCGTATGAATCAAATTCATGATGCGGTAATGGCATATGTGCTGGTAAAGCCAATACATATGGATTTTCAGGCGTAGCTACAACTTCATCTTGTTCAAATGGTTCTGTCCCGTTGGAAACAGCGTCAGGTGCTAGGATATGACGAAAAATAGGTGACGTAACTGACGCAACAGACTTCTCAGAACTTGAGCCTGATGACATATTCATATCGACATAATACTGTGATAACCCGTAGATAGTAAAAGTAAGAATTTATTAACATAAAAGATGTAAAATTCTAATATACCAAGTTTTAAAGTAACATAACCTTAATAATTAACTTACTGAGCATGGTAGCAAACAGGCACGGAGGGCGAAAAATAGTATGGTGTAAATTTACTTTATTTGAAAGTGTGGTTATAGTTCAATGTTTGAAAACATTTGGTTCTCTATAACTATGTCTCTGATACCAATCTGTAACACCCCCTAATTTATGATGTTGCAGCGGAATAGTAATTAGGGTGTTACGGTGAGGATCGAAGTCATAATTATAGAAAACGGCTCGAAACAGACGTTTTGAAAACATAGTTTCATTATTATAGATTCAGTTACAAAAGTTCATATCAGAGTAATAAAATACTTAGAAGGATTAATGTTTTAAACTGAATTAAACATCTTTATTTTACACCATTATTAAGAAAAGTAGATAATTGCCCGCTCCATGCCCTTGCTGCTCCTGCTAGTTTCCTGAGATAACATGCTAAAAAGTCAACAAAAATGTTGAGTGATATCGTAGAGTTTGAAATTTAGTATCAGTTCGATACACAAGTAAGATTGTATTGGAAATACAATCAGTTGAAAAATTGATATTGCAGTATATATATTGCCCTAAGTTTCATGACACGCAAACGTTAACAAAGTACCGTAAAACGGAGGTGATCATCAAGTCAATGATGATGATAATGCCCTCATGTAATAGGTGATTTGCCAATTCCTATTTTTACTCAAATCTAATGTATCGCGACTAATACGACTAACCAAAAGGCATTCCGTCCAGTATTAGTGGGATAGGCTGTCAAACCTTAAATAGATCTATTCACTATATTCGCATTCACATACAAGTGATTAATGGCTCATGAATAAGGGTCTTGTGGCAATAAGGTAACTTAGGCATATATCAAGTCAGGTAAGCATACAGAAAATTACTTGTGATCTGTTTATAACATGTATCTCCCTCACGGTGTTTAAAATAAGTAAAGGTAAGGCTATGACTCACCTTAAGTGATACTGGAAATGATGAAAAGTAAATTCAGACGAGATTATGATAACGGCTTCAATTAACAACCTGATAAATAAATTTATCTGAGATTCTAACCAAATACCATTTGGTAAATACGAAACGAATAATGATTAATCGTTATGATGAAAAGATGATATGCAATTGAAATTATTATTTTTATAAGTAATATGACAAGATTAAATTATTTTCAAAGTTTTCCTTTTTAAACCATGATAAAAACAATACATATTGATATCTAATTTAAAATTATCGTTTATAATATATATTATTAACGTTACGTTAAATAATATATAAATAAAATGTAATTAATAAGCATATAACGTGATTAAGTTTACGAAAAGAGAAAATAACTAAGAATGTTAAATAAAATACGTTTTGTCCTTTTCCTTTTTCCAATTTTACAGTTTTTACCCTAACGACATTAGCGTTACACCGTTAGTCCTTATTATATATATTTTACAATTTTAGTCCTCTACTTGTCCAATAATAAAATTGTAAATTGTAAATTATATATAAGCTCAGAATGACTAATTTGTAAATTATATATAATAAGGACTAACGGTGTAACGCTAATGTCGTTAGGGTAAAAACTGTAAAATTGGAAAAAGGACAAGGACAAAACGTATTCTATTTAATATTCTTAGTTATTTTCTATTTTCGTAAACTTAATCACGTTATATGCTTATTAATTACATTTTATTTATATATTATTTAACGTAACGTTAATAATATATATATAAACGATAATTTTAAATTAGATATCAATATGTATTGTTTTTATCATGGTTTAAAAAGGAAAACTTTGAAAATAATTTAGTCATGTCATATTACTTATAAAAATAAGAATTTCAATTGCATATCATCTTTTCATCATAACGATTAATCATTATTCATTAATCATTATTCGTTTCGTATTTACCAAATAGTATTTGGTTAGAATCTAAGATAAATTTATTTATCAGGTTGTTAATTGAAGCCGTTATCATAATCTCGTCCGAATTTACTTTTCATCATTTCCAGTATCACTTAAGGTGAGTCATAGCCTCACATTTACTTATTTTAAACTCCGTGAGGGAGATACATGTTATAAACAGATCACAAGTAATTTTCTGTATGCTTACCTGACTTGATATATGCCTAAGTTACCTTATTGCCACAAGACCCTTATTCATGAGCCATTAATCACTTGTATGTGAACGCGAATATAGTGAATAGATCTACTTAAGGTTTGACAGCCTATCCCACTAATACCGGACAGAATGCCTTTTGGTTAGTCGTATTAGTCGCGATACATTATATTTGAGTAAAAATAGGAATTGGCAAATCACCTATTACACGAGGGCATTATCATCATCATTGACTTGATGATCACCTCCGTATTACGGTACTTTGTTAACGTTTGCGTGTCATGAAACTTAGGGCAATATATATACTGCAATATCAATTTTTCAACTGATTGTATTTCCAATACAATCTTACTTGTGTATCGAACTGATTACTAAATTTCAAACTCTATGTTATCACTCAACATTTTTGTTGACTTTTTAGCATGTTATCTCAGGAAACTAGCAGGAGCAGCAAGGGCATGGAGCGGGCAATTATCTACTTTTCTTAATAATGGTGTAAAATAAAGATGTTTAATTCAGTTTAAAACATTAATCCTTCTAAGTATTTTATTACTCTGATATGAACTTTTGTAACTGAATCTATAATAATGAAACTATATTTTCAAAACGTCTCTTTCGAGCCGTTTTCTATAATTATGACTTCGATCCTCACCGTAACACCCTAATTACTATTCCGTTGCTACATCATAAATTAGGGCGTGTTACAGATTGGTATCAAAGTCATAGTTATAGAGAACCAAATGTTTTCAAACATTGAACTATAACCACACTTTCAAATAAAGTAAATTTACACCATACTATTTTTCGCCCTCCGTGCCTGTTTGCTACCATGCTTAGTAAGTTAATTATTAAGGTTATGTTACTTTAAAACTTGGTATATTAGAATTTTACATCTTTTATGTTAATAAATTCTTACTTTTACTATCTACGGGTTATCACAGTATTATGTCGATATGAGTATATCATCAGGCTCAAGTTCTAAGAAGTCTGTTGCGTCAGTTACGTCACCTATTTTTTGTCATATCCTAGCACCTGACGCTGTTTCCAACGGGACAGAACCATTTGAACAAGATGAAGTTGTAGCTACGCCTGAAAATCCCTACGTATTGGCTTTACCAGCACATATGCCATTACCGCTTCATGAATTTGATTCATACGCACCCGTCTATATTCCACCCAGTGATGATGCATATATGGAGAGCCAGCAGTTCCTACCTGCAGATGATATATCCCTGATACACCATCATGCTTTACCATCTCTAGCACCCGATCATCTATTTGATCTTTTCNTCCCTACGTATTGGCTTTACCAGCACATATGCCATTACCGCTTCATGAATTTGATTCATACGCACCCGTCTATATTCCACCCAGTGATGATGCATATATGGAGAGCCAGCAGTTCCTACCTGCAGATGATATATCCCTGATACACCATCATGCTTTACCATCTCTAGCACCCGATCATCTATTTGATCTTTTCAGCCAAACTTATCCATATATATTTCACCCTAGAGAACCAATTCCTGAAGAAGATATACCCGCATCTAGCCGACTTCGTATTTCAGACTCTACTCATCCACTCTCACCATCATTACCATATCCCCCTGGTTTCACTCCCCCAGCTCATATCTATGAAACTGGAGGAAGTACTAGGGCGGAAGTTATCCCTACTCTTTCACCTTCTACAGTAGTGACGCGTTTGGAACATCACGAAGAGCAGATAAACACGCTTCTTCAGATGATTGACTATTCATCATTAGACCATTCTGATACGATCAGCAGTACCTTACATAGTCTTATGTCTAGTAGGATAGAGTTGCAGCAAGGTTTGACTCAGATACAGTCGGATATCTCAGAAACACGCTCTTTCGCAATATCATTGCGAAAAGAGGGACAAAACCGTACTTGGGAAGCTCAGTTAGCACATTGTAGAGCTGATACATTGGAGAACCGAGTGGGAGATATGCAGATTCAGCACCATACCAAGATGCAGAGTCTCCAAACCCAGATTTCAGAGCTGAGAGGACATGTGGACGGACCTAGCCATTAGATGTAGTTAGCATTTGTATAGTTATGAGGCATCTTAGCCTGCCGCATGTGGCAATTAATAAAGAATCTTGTATCGTTTTGTTATTTAACTCAACTGATCAAGTTATTAATGTTATGTTGTTGGTTATGATATTACTATATATAAATGTTAATTTACGTTTATGGTTGTTCACGTGTATTAATAATGCATCTAACATATAGGAATACTTATGATTGTTAAATCGAATTAAACTTCATATGGTGCCCAATTATTGTTAGAACTCATATATTCATTTCCCTACTTCTCAAAATCATTTAAACGTAATCATTGTTTAAATTCTAAATCTATATTTCTTGTGTTATCAATAGCAATATGGATCATGCAAGTAGTGAAACTTCCAACCCTGGAGCAATCATGACACCTGCAGATGTCCAGAGAATGATTACCGAGGGCATAACTGCAGCTCGTGAAACTGGTCGCTTAAATAACATCATAGGAGCAAACAATGAAGGTGAGGCATCTACTCATCGTAAATGTACTTACAAAGACTTCATGGCTTGTAAACCAACTAACTACAAGGGAATAGAAGGAGTTACAGAGATGGCCCAATGGTTTGAACATACCGAAACGGTCTTCAAGAGGAGCGGCTGTCCTAACGATAGCAAAGTTACCGTTGCTACAGGAGCTCTTCAGGGAGAAGCGTTATCGTGGTGGAATGCTACCGCAAATGCCATAGGTCAAGATGAAGCTTTTAAACTCTCCTGGAATGAATTGAAGAAGATGATGCTCAAAAAGTATTGTCCCAGGACCGAGATCAGAAAACTAGAGGATGAATTTCATCAACTAGTAGTGAAGTACAATGACCTGAGAACTTATGACAGAAAGTTTCTGCAATTGTCAGTGTTATGCCCATCAATAGTACCAGATATTGAGAAAGCATTGAAGAAGTATGTGGAAGGACTACCACAAACTATTGAGGGGGATGTTACCGCTTCAAACCCAAAGACCGTAAAAGAAGCAATGGGACTTGCACAGCGATTATTGAACCGAGTGATCAAACGAGGTTCTACCTCCACGATCAACGAGCATAAAAGGAGTGTTGATAACCGTGGGAACAACAGCAACTACAATAGCAACAGGAGCTACAGAAGCAACAACCATAACCGAGACCACCAACAGAAACGCAGTAACCATCACCAGCAGCAGAATCGTCGTCAAAAAGCTGCCAGAGCTTATGTGGCAGTGCCTACAGAAAGAAAAGGTTATATCGGGAATCTACCCCAGTGTAACAAGTGTAACATGCATCATACCGGACCATGTAAGGCTACTTGTGGCAACTGCCGAAGAATTGGACACATGACTAAGGACTGCCGAGCCACCGGAGCCAACACGCAACCGATAGCAATAAAGTGCCATGGTTGTGGTGAATTTGGACATTACAAGACTCATTGTCCAAAGAACCCCAATAATGTTGCCCGTGGAAGAGCATATGTACTCGGTGATGGAAACACAACTCAGAATCATGATGTTGTTACGGGTACGTTCTTATTAAATCAACGCAGTGCTAAGATATTATTTGATTCTGGAGCAGATAAAAGCTTTGTGTCTACTTCGTTTGCCTCACTTCTAAATATTACTCCCATAGAACTAGATACTACTTACAAAATAGAAATAGCAGACGGAAATCTCCTAAGTACCAATGCCCTGATCAAAAATTGCACCTTAACTCTTCAAGATAAATCTTTCCCCATAGATCTCATGATAAGAGGCATTAGGATTAACCCTTGTTTTACACCCGTGTTTTTGTTATAATTACGTTGGCTACATTGGTCAAGTAATTCTCCCACACCCTTTGCGTTGTACCCATTTTTGGTACACGATACCCCTAGTACACCCCTCAGAGCCTATCTTTTCGTTTCGACCTTTGAGCATCTTACTCAAAGTGAGAATTTGTTACACCCCACTTAAATGTACACCCAAATCGCCTTAGCCCACCTTGTATGCACTCATCTTTAGTGTATTATTGTGACAACATTTGTGTTAAACCATTTGTTAATTATCTAATTGATTACATGGTTGCTAAGTCGAGTCATATCTTGTACATATTGTTTTGGGACGATTGGAACAAACTCACGGTGAAAAATCGATATCCATTACCAAGGATCGATGATCTATTTGACCAATTACAAGGATCGAATGTTTACTCATGATGAGGTGAAAAGTGTACCCATTTTAGGGGGTCATTTAAGCCCTAATTCGTGTTAATATGATCAAATATTGCCTTAAATCGTTCCTTTTGTCATTTTAGGTACTTTTGAGAAGAATTCTGGAAAACACCTCATTTTGGACGTTTTTGGAGCATAAAGTGAAGAAAACGACCAAGTCTCAAAAGAATGCTGGAAATCCTTCCTGACGGCGTCAGAGTCACAAGGTGACGCCGTCAGCCAACCAAGACAAAGGAGTGGATTCTGACTATACGTGACGCCCTAAGAAGAAAATGTGAAAATAACACCTGACGGCGTCAGGTGTTATGGATCCTAGGCCGTCAGGTGTTAAGTTAAAGAGAGACGGCCCAACTAAGTTTTGTACGTGACGGCGTCAGAGATGGATCTAGGTGATCCAAGAACCCTAATGGCGGCGAGCTGACGGCGTCAGAGCCTATAACCTGACGCCGTCAGAATGTATTTTCTATATATACTTTTCTANTGTTTTTTTTGGCGGGAAAATTTGAGTAAAATTTATTTTCTGCAGGAGATTAAACGTTCAATTTTTACGCGAGATTTAAATTTTGGTAACACGTTGAAAATTTTGACCAAAATTCAAATTTTTAGGCCTAAATTCAAATTTTTTCGATAAAATTTGGCGTCAAAATTTTTAAAACTCAAATTTTTCGTGCAACCTTAGAATAGCATTTTATAGTGTTTTTCAGCTTTTTCAAGGGTTTTTCACCCTTGATTCTTCCATGTTCAATTAAAGATAAGTCTCCCTTCAAATTAATCAATATGTCTATGTGTTAGTTAATTATATCTTATGCTTGTCTTTCAATTAACATGGTAGGCTAGGTTTATCTTGTGTTTGCTTAGATCTAATGAAACCTAACTATTGATTATTGGTTGTTGGTGTGTTATTAATTGTATTGGATGATTGTTTATCGATGTTAGGCTTAAGAAAACTGGCTAACCTCCTATACGGTAACTTGCTTGAACGTCTTAAGAAACATGAACCAATGCGTACTAGGTTATTATGGTTGTATTTAATGCATGAGCGAATTCTAATGATCCCATGTTAGGAGCTTCTTAGCCGGCTCGACATAGGAGTGAAGTAGGAGCTTATAGAGTTGGGGAAGTACGTACGCCACCCCACGAATGGTATTAAGGAATACACCCGTCATCCACGCAATTAATACACACTAACCAACCGGTAAAAGATAGTTAGGGAGTAAGGAAATCTAAGTAAACACACTTGTCTCCATATAAGTTTCACAACCACTTAGTTTTAGTTATTTTATTTTATTTGCAATAGTAGTTTTTGGGTTAGTTGGCTAGCAACTAATTCCGCCCACTCCTTCAAACCTGAGATTTTACTTGCTTTCATAAAATATAAAAAATACAAAAATAATCTTCCCTCACCCTTAGACCTAATTAGAGTAGCTTTTCATACCTAACGAACACTATTCTCTGTGGAGAACGATCAATCCCCCGTACTTACCACTACACTATACTACATCGGTCAGGTACACTGCCTGATGGGGTTGTAAGCCTCTTGAGATCCCTCGAGAGGTAAAACCTGTTGTAAGGTTGCAAAACCACGCATCAACTCAAAAATCGATCTGAGATCGGGATATCATCAATTAAGAGTCAGGGAAGAGGACATTCCCAAGACAGCTTTTCGAACACGGTACGAGCATTATGAATTCCAAGTAATGCCATTTGGTCTTACCAACGCACCAGCAGTGTTCATGGATTTAATGAACCGGGTATGCAATCCATACTTGGATAAATTCGTAATTGTATTCATTGATAAAATCTTAATCTACTCGCGCAACAAGGAAGAGCATGCTGAACACTTGAGAACCATTTAATTTGGAGTTACTCAAGAAAGAAAAGTTGTACGCCAAGTTTTCCAAATGTGATTTTTGGATTCCTACCGTTCAATTTCTAGGCCATATCATCAACAGCCAAGGTATCCACGTAGACCCTGCAAAGATAGAAGCAGTTAAAGGTTGGACATCACCCACCACTCCAACTGAAATTCATCAATTTCTAGGTCTCGCGGGTTACTATCGAAGGTTTAAAGAAAACTTTTCAAAGATTGCAAAACCTCTGACGGAACTCACCCAGAAAAACAAGAAGTACATCTGGGAAGAGAAGCAAGAGTCAGCATTCCAACTCTTAAAACAGAAACTTTGTGAAGCACCAATATTAGCATTACCGGAAGGAAATGATGACTTTGTTGTGTATTGTGACGCATCTCATCATGGTTTAGGTGCGGTACTAATGCAAAGAAACAAAGTTATAGCTTATGCTTCACGGCAGCTCAAGAAGAATGAAGAAAATTATACCATGACCTAGAATTAGGAGCAGTGGTTTTCGTTCTTAAAATATGGAGACATTACCTATACGGTACAAAGTGTACGGTTTTCACCGATCACAAAAGTATTCAACATATACTAGATCAGAAGGAGCTGAACATGAGACAACGCCGATGGTTGGAATTACTCAACGACTACTTGTGTATCGAACTGATTACTAAATTTCAAACTCTATGATATCACTCAACATTTTTGTTGACTTTTTAGCATGTTATCTCAGGAAACTAGCAGGAGCAGCAAGGGCATGGAGCAAGCAATTATCTACTTTTCTTAATAATGGTGTAAAATAAAGATGTTTAATTCAGTTTAAAACATTAATCCTTCTAAGTATTTTATTACTCTGATATGAACTTTTGTAACTGAATCTATAATAATGAAACTATGTTTTCAAAACGTCTCTTTCGAGCCATTTCTATAATTATGACTTCGATCCTCACCGTAACACCATAATTACTATTCCGCTGCTACATCTTAAATTAGGGGGTGTTACACCTTTCCTCCCAGTATTCATGACAACTGCGCACGTTCATATAATTTGTTAAGGTACTAAATGGTGGTAAAATGGGCAGGTCAGATGAGTTATGTAATGGGTCAAACAGGTTCAGTCTAATTGATAATTTCTAGTGTAGGTCAACGCATGTTTTGTGCATTTTGAAGTAAAAGTATGTTTGTCACATAAAAAGTTTACCTTCGACTTAGTAAAATGTTAAGCTCGTCCAAGTGAAGAGATCCCTGATAAACGCCTGCCTATAAACAACCGAAATATATCACCAAGTGCTTACAATGGGAAATTAAAGCAGAAAAACTGGGTGAAAGAAAGCACATACCTCTCGAAAGAGAGGACACTGTCTGTAGGATTTGTTGCCTTCAGTCCATCAACAATTGATACTGATCCAGACTTGCAAGGACACATGAAGTAGAAGATGTGTCCACAAGTCAAATACACAGGATCAAATACAAGTATCCTGATCAATCTAATGCAAAAAAATCTTTTATATAATATGAGAACTCATTTTTCGCCAAATCGAGGAATTCGATTAACCAATGAGATGACTCGATTTTGAAATAGAGCCCTGGTTAATTGAGTTTCTAATTGAGAAAAAATAGGGTAGTTACAGGAGTTTTATAAAATGCTCTCCAAACATAAACGTGTCGAAAACGCAAATAAAAAAACTTTTAGAAAAAGGGGTAATTTATAAAACTTCCGTGCTAAAAATTAGGTTCTGATAAACTTTTTTCTAAAAAAATTAAAACAAAATATTTTTCTAAAAAATAAATTGTGATAAATATTCAATGTGTATAATATATCTTTATTTGACCATATATTTTCCGAATTTAAAGGTGACACAAACTCTAATTCCGCCTTATAAATACCCCCTCATTCAGCATTGCATTCTCACAATTCTTCTCGGTACCAACAAAATCATATATGTTAATGCGTGTATCATAACGTTATAATAGGATATTTAATCAAAAAATGCTTTTATTGTTTGTTTTGTGTGAAGGATGAGAGAGTACATGGAATAGATGGGCATGGAGGACGCTTCATTGGTCTAACTCAAATACATTCTTCTCATAAATTCGTATATAGCAAATACGCATGATTATTTATTTTTGTATTTATAAGTTTTTTTTTCTCTCATCTTTTTCTTTTGTCTAGGTTTTTTGGAAACTACCAACATAGAGAGACTAATCGTAGCATGGTTAATTGATTAATTCAACTGGTACGTATCAAATTTTATCCATGTTTTTTTATATTGTTAAATTTTACAATTTTTATTTGAATATTTGTGTTAACCCTAATGTTCCTGTAGTGTTTTTTATATGATTTATTGATGTTGTTAAATTTTAGTTTGAGCATTTATACTTATGTTTTGTTTTTGTAGATGTTACATCATATTCTTTTCTTTATGTTTTTCTTATATTGTAAAATTTTACAAATATTATTTATACATTTGTGCTAACCTAATGTTTCTGTTGTGTTTTTGTAGATGTTATTAACCGCTTAGTTCATAACATTAATAGTTATTCAAAATTAGGGTTAAGAAGGTCAGAATGGAATGCAAAAAAAGATATGATGATGTTTCTAATTAGGATGTGTTTGTCATGGCAAAAAAAAAAAAACGTTTAGTATTTGATTTGATAGTTGTGATGTAAATGTTTTTATTTGTTCACCAAATGTATGAGTTGAATGAATTTAATGTTTATGTTCTATATTTTGTGAATAGAACTGCTTATTATTGTACGTATTCAAGATTATACAAGTGTATGATAATGTTTGTTCAGAAGATATGTCATTAATAAATTTATTCAATTATTTTATTTCCATATCTTAATAATTTGTTTGGTTATTTGATATTAACAATTAAATGTTTCATATCAACATTAAGATAATTGTATTCATTAATTTTTGTAACCCATATTATTGTGTTTTTGTACAAGTTATATAAGAAAACTTATTTGATTTTTTTAAATTTAAATCTAACCAATTCTTAGGATAGTAATACCATAAATAATGTAGATATTATAAAAAAAATTTAAAATTTGATGTAAGATATATATAAAATCTTCAAAATAAATGGAGCCTATAATGTCGATATCTTTACCCGTATTAATCTAAAAAGATTAATATAAAACATAAATATGTTATCAAGTTTATCTCCCAAATAACGATAGTACATGCAAGTGACCAGCCTCTCCATAAATGCGATCAATCATAGTTGTCATGTAAGTGCGACGTACTTCACTTCAAACCAAATATCTTTACCCGCCAATTAAGTACGCCGCACACGGTTATAAAACCGGCATACTTGGGTCTTTTCTTTTTCGTTTTCACTTCTAGTCCTTTCTCTTTAACAACCGTTAATGGTTACTACGGTTTTTAGCTATATTTTCAAGTTACTTCGATTCATCATTCCTGCAACAGATTAGTACCAAACTAGATACAAATAGTGTAATAATCTATATAATAAAGTAGATAAATAGTATATTATAGAGGGAATAAATGTGTATATATAGCATTATCACAAATAAAAATATTTAAAGTAAAAGTTGCAAAATAAAGACTTTAAATGTCAACACTCGACAATAATTATGGGACGAAAGTAGTAAGTTTTAGGACGAAAGGTGTTAGTGTGTGTAAACTACAAGAACAATTTATGTAATTAACTTTGTTAAATATCTAAAATTTATAAGAAATTAAACTGTTCACCAAATAGTAACATTTGTACTTTTATTAAAAATTTACATAAATAGTCCTTAAGGTTTAACTGTTGTTGTATAATAGGTCCATAGGGACTAACATTGTAACAAAAATAAGTTTTTAGGGACTAAACATGTAACATAAATTTACATAAACCGTCCTTTTAGACTACTTTAGTTTGTAAAAGTCATTCATACGTGAAATACATAAACAACACCTGCCGTTTAACGACTGTTACGAATCCATCCCTAAAAATCAAAACATGTAACCAAAACTTACATAATTGGTCCATGTAGTTTACCTGATAATGCAAAAATCATCCCTAAACCATTATATTTTGTGAAATTAAATACTTACCTAAATAATCCATACTTTTTAGCTCAAATTACATAATTTATCCCTAAAGACTACATTTAAATAAATGAGATCTTTTACGTAAGGGAGGTGATTTGCACACTCCCAAAATTGATTGGCATACTCAAATTTTGAGTGTTTTGACACTTATATCCTAACATTATTTTATTCATTTTTACACTGTAAGGGTATAAATGTCAATATACTTAATATTTAAGTGTCCCAATCAATCTTGGGAGTGTGCAAATCACCTCTCTATACGTAAACTTTTCTACGTAAAAACGCACGCCTCACAGCTGAACGCATATAAAAAATCCTTTTTGCATCCCAAATATCAATCTAATTCATAAATATGTTTTTAGATTTTATTAGGTATACAAAGATAACTTTCCATATAATCAAAACATGGACGGAACCGGGGTCCTCGCGGGTGCTCACGACCTATATGGGTTTTTTCGATATAGTGTTAGTTTTTGAAAAAAAATCAATTTCTCTTAAATGTATCTTAAATACACTCGGTCTATCAAAATATCTTTCTATATTATGCTTCCAAAAAATCTGTGCACATGATCATATTTAGTCCCAGTTCCGGCCCCGGCCCCGTATACTACAAAAACAAACCCATACAATCACATCTTTTCTTCACCTACACACAACCAAACACCCCCTTCAATTTATATCGACCCAAAACAAAACAAAACAAAACAAACACTCCTTCATCCTCATTCCTCACTCAAATCAAATCTTTAACAAAAACCCTAATCTTTTTTTATAAAATTGGTTAGATCAAAAGAGAAGATGGGTGTGGATTATTACAAGGTGTTACAGGTTGACAGGAACGCAAAAGAAGATGATTTGAAGAAAGCATACAGGAAGCTTGCTATGAAGTGGCATCCTGATAAAAACCCCAACAATAAAAAAGATGCTGAAGCTAAATTCAAAACCATCTCTGAAGCTTATGATGTATGTAACATCATACCCTCTTTTTTTTAGCTACTTTTATGATGCTTTATTAGTTTTTGTGAATTGGGTTATGTTTATTGAGCTAATTTAGACAAGGGTTTTGTATAATCTTGGAAAATTTTATTAAATTTTAGCCTTATGTATAAATTTGATGTTTTAGTGAATTGGGTTATGTTTTTTAACCTTAATTAGACAATGGTTTTGTAGAATCTTTGAAAATTTTTATTAAATTTTAGCCTTATGTATAAATTTGATGTTTTAGTGAATTGGGTTATGTTTCTCGATAAATTTGATGTGATGACATGATAAGTAAGCGTTTTTTAGGCGCGAGACTCAAATGTACAGAAACTGTACAATGGTGTTTTGATTAGCTTATGTTATGGGTTTGTTTGAAATTGGCTTATAAGCTGGAACTAAGCGAGGTTATGAGCTTTATATAAAGTTTGTTGCTTTATTAGTTTTAGTGAATTGGGTTATGTTTCTTGAAATTTTCTAATAAAAAAATAGGCTTATTATGTATGAATTGACAGTTTTATGGATAAATTTGATGTTTTGACATGATAAGTAAGTGTTTTAGAGGCCCGAGACTCGAATGTACAAAGTGTACACTAGTGTTTAGATAAATTTGATGCTTTATTAGTTTTTGTGAATTGGGTTATGTTTATTGAGCTAAATTAGATAAGGGTTTTGTAGAATCTTGAAATTTTTATAAAAAAATGAGCCTTATGGATAACTTTGATGTTTTGACATGAAAGTGAGCGTTTTTTAGGCGCGAGACTTGAATGTTCAGACAGTGTAGAATGTTGTTTGGATTAGCTTAATTTATGTGCTTGTTTGAAATTGGGAAAGTTCATAAGCCGAAAAAGTGAGCTGATGAGCTTTATTAGTTTTAGTGAATTGGGTTCTATGGGTTTTGTTTCTATGCAAACTCTTGATTATTTTTTCTATAAAATTAGGCTTATGTATAAATTTGAAATTTTTATGCATAAAACTGATGATTTGTATATAAAGTTTGTTGCTTTATTAGTTTTTGTCAAGTAGGTTACATTTCTTGCAAAATCTTGATAATTTTTATAAAAATTTAGCCTTATTATGGATACAGTTGATGTTTTGACATGAAAGTAAGCGTTTTAGAGGCTTGAGACGCGAATGTACAGAAATTGTAGATTGGTGTTTGGATCAGCTTATGTTCTGGGCTTGTTTGAAACTGGCTTATAAGCTGAAAAAAGTGAGGTTATGAGCTTTTGATGATTTGTATATAAAGTTTGTTGCTTTATTAGTGTTTGTGAATTGGGTTTCATGGGTTGGGGTTCTTAAACTAAATTGGACAAGGGTTTCGCAAGAAGTTGGAGTGTTTTATATAAAGTTGGTCTTATGTATAAATTTGACATTTTTATGCGTAAATTGGATGTTTTTACATGAAATTAAGCGTTTAAAAGGACTGAGACGCGAATGTTCAAAAAATTGTACAACAATGTTTTGGATTAGCTTAGTTAGAATTGAAAAAAAGTGAGCTTATGAGATTATGGAGATTGAATAAGCCCATTAGTTGGAAAAAATAAGCTAGTCTAAGCACTTTGTGCAAATAAGCCCTTTCTAATTTGGTTATTGGGTTTTGAGGATGTTTAATGAAACTGCTTGTTTTGGGTAATGTTGACTCAAAAATCCAAGAAGGAAGGTTTTTGTTAACGGTTTTTAGAAGTTGGATGGCTTTCGTAACGTTTTTTTAGTCCTTGACGTGTGACCTAATTAGAGGTGAAGTGGAATTTCAGTGTAATTTGTTGTGAATTGCCTTTATTTAGACTTGTATTTAGTGCTTGTGTGCATTTCTTGCAAGTGTCTTGATTAAAGTTTAATCTTTTTGTTACTTCATTGGTTTGATTTGGATAAGGGTAATATAAAAAAAAGCAAACTTGCGCGATTTTTTCATTTTATAGCAACTGTTTTGTCGGTTTTCCGGAGGTATTGGAATTTATTATCTAATAAGGGACTTTGCGTGTACATTAATGAACAGGTTTTGAGCGATCCACAGAAGAAAGCTGTTTATGATCAGTATGGTGAGGAAGGTTTGAAAGGGCAGATGCCCCCTCCAGGTGCTGGTGGGTTTTCCGGTATGCACCACGATGGTGGTTCATCATCATTTAGGTTTAATCCTCGGAATGCAGATGATATATTCTCTGAGTTTTTTGGAATGCAAAGTCCATTTGGAGGCATGGGAGGGTCTCATGGTGGGAGCCCGTTTCAGAGGAGCATGTTCGGTGATGATATCTTTTCTCAGTTTAGAGGGGCGACCGGTGGTGGTGGTGAAGGATCAGCAAGTATGCCGCCTAGGAAAGGGGCTATGATTGAGCGCACTTTGCCGTGTAGCTTGGAGGACTTATTTAAGGGGACTACAAAGAAAATGAAAATTTCAAGGGACGTTTCTGATGGTACCGGGTAAGCTTCTGATTTTTGTCATAAATATTAAAAACTACTTGATATGCATGATACGTGATCCATATGATTGAAGTTAAGTAATTGCTTCCTTATATATGGAAATCCTATGAATCTTTTTATGACCATTTGTTTGCCTATGATTGGCTATACGTTATAAAGTTGATATTCTAATTTGCTGATAACTTTCCCCGTCGATAAGAAAAATGGTTTGACTGCTAAACCTTAAAAAATTCTGACGTAGCTGAATGGTCTCTATAATGGCTTTGAAAATCTGATGTCTTATTTAGGGACTTGAAAGTTTAGTAGTTTATATAATATATTTTCGGAAGTAGAATTCTTTCTATAATGGTTATGGAAGTTGAATCGTTTTTATAACCGTTTTGGACTCATATGACCAAATTAGAAATGTAGTAAAAGCGCACTTTTATTTAGTGGAGTATCAGTATGCTCTTTGTAGAAAGGTTCAAAGATCTAAAACACTAGCAGTTTAACAAAAAAACATGCTTCAGTTGAAATATGCTGTTAAACTGCAAACCGCATCTTTCTGCAACCATTAGATGCATTTAGGGTCAATTCGACAGAACACTTCAAGCTCTGAGGAGTTAGGTACTTAATATTTGCTGTGCACTATATATCTGAATGTAAGATACGATATGCAAAATCTCGGAATTATTTTGGGCCATGACGGGTACATATCTGTACAACTTAGATGATAAAATGGGTAAACGGAGAAGATCCCTTAACAGGTTACTCAGGAAATTGAGCCTTTTTGGCTCTGATGTACAGGGCCTAACCGGTATTCCCATGGCCGTTTTTGGACTTGTACCTGGCCATCCCAAGATGTTCATCCAGTGAGGTTTGAACCTTGGTCTCTTCTGAGACTTTGGGGACTCTTACTACTCTTAGAGATGGTTCCTATGATTAACTTATAGTTTACTATATTCCCATGTAAATCGCTTCAATGCTTTTATGTGAAGTTGGGCATTTTACGACAAATGAAAAATAAGAGTTGTTAAAGGTATCACACTCTAAATGAACACTCTAAATGAATTTAGTGATAATGGTTTGCATGCTTATTCCTTATTAGTGACGATGAAGATAAAACACCGTTATGCAAATAATCAAGCACAAAGATGTTAACAATCTTTCTTACGTGGTTTAGCTACTACGGAGTTTATGTTATCTTCTTACACAGAAAAGCTTTCGTTCCCTTAGAACTGAATATAATGGTTACTTCTGATTTAAGCAATTGGTGGGCATATAAAGATAAAATGGCCAAATCTTGTCCGTAAGATTGTATAGTAGTATATCATCAAACTAGTATTTGTTCGTTTCTCTGTGCTTTAAAGGCAGCTGCCCTTCCTGTCACTTATCTAACTTACTCGGTGATGTGGTGGGTGTAACATTTGTAGATAGTACATGTTGGTTGATGCAAGTTTTAGGACAGTGTATATGCCTTGTCATAAAAATTACAAAATGTTTTTTAGGGTATATAGTTACATACTGTGGATCACATATGATCATTCTTGGGTGCTTTGGATTTGTTCATGCCGTCTCTTTTGTGCACTATTGCATCTTGGGGTGGTGTGATTTGGAATCGAGAAGCATCCCCGGTTCATATTGTTCATAGAACACGATAACTACAAAATGATGAAGAACATACTAAGATCTTTGGGCATGAACTTGGAAACTATCACCTGTTTTGTACGCAGAATTTGGTCAATAATGACTCAAAAGTCGTGCTTTAAGATAAGCACTCAGATGTAGGGACCATTCAAACTGCAAGACTTAAAAGTACCATATGGGTTTAATATGTTTTGTTTATTGACTGTTGAGACCATTGTTTCTTTGTTAAATAGTGGTGATTTTGCATTTGCTTATTACAGCATAAATATCTATTTTGTACAAATATAAATGCTTTATTCACAAAGGGTTTAATGTGCACAATAACAAGTTACTTTAGGGCACGTTTCATACTTATTCTATTCAAAATAGCAACTACTTATTAAATGCTAAATATAAACAATCTATACTTTTCGTCCATTTCAGGCAATGTGATTTGGTAATTTTACGCAATTGGAACATACTTTAGATTTACTGATTATAGGAATTTAATTGTGTTGACTATTATGGACGAAAGGGTAACAATGGGCAGACAGGGTAACTGAGTTGTGTCAAAACAAGTTAATCTTATGATGGTTCAAAATGGGACGGGTTGACATTCTACACAAATGATTACAAATATCATTTATCAGCATCATGATATTTTCTTTACTAACAATTTAGGAGGTTGTAAACACCCGATTATGCAACCAGTGACTTTTCACTTGTTCGAACCCCTTATTTTTGGCTAAATACCTTTTTTACCTTGTCGGTTTCTTCTTTTAAATTTGCAGGAGATCAACCACAGTGGAAGAGATTCTTGCAATAGAGATAAGACCAGGCTGGAAAAAGGGCACCAAAATAACCTTCCCAGAAAAGGGAAACGAGCAACGAGGTGTCATTCCTTCTGACCTCGTGTTCATCATTGATGAAAAGCCACATGCAGTCTTCAAGAGAGATGGTAACGATCTCGTTGTCACTCAAAAGATTTCCCTTGCCGAAGCTCTCACTGGCTACACAGCACAAATCACCACCCTTGATGGACGAAGCTTAACCATCCCTGTCAACAGCGTCATCAGCCCGACATATGAGGAAGTAGTTAAAGGGGAAGGTATGCCTATTCCCAAAGAACCAACAAGAAAAGGAAATTTGAGAATCAAATTTGATATCAAGTTTCCTACAAGATTGACGTCGGATCAGAAAAAGGGTATTAAGCTGCTGTTGACATCTTCTTGAGGTTCTGTCACAGGTCGGTAAACTATTATAGTGGTCTTCTTTACTTTGTCTTGTTTTAGATGCGGAAATTGTTGCTGCTTTTGAATTATTAGATATTATTTATCAAAAAGGAATCTTGTGAATTGTGGTCATCGGGTTTGTTGGCTAGATTTTGGCTTAATTTGTGAGTTTTCTTGTAATCTGTTGAAACTTTTTGTATGAACTTATTCTCAAGTTGTGAATGCGATTGGCTTAACTTGGTAAAAACGCCTCTCAGAAAACGCTTTTCACACAACACATGCAACTGTCGGTCTGTCGCAGAGGTAGCAAAACGCTTTTCACACACCTTGCCATAAGACCCCTACACCTTTCTTGACCTTTGTGAAATTCTGCAAATGCTATTTCTCTTCTAAATAGGACCCAAGTAGCATCACACTCACGAATTGGTGCAGTTTTGTTATTCGACCTAGTTGATAGGTGCTATCACATTTTTTTTTCATTGTTCCTCTTCCCATTTTGACAGACTCAGTAGAGGTACTCGATAGACATGCGGATTTGGCCTGAGATCAGTTCCGAGCCTTGCTTGAGACTGGTCCTAAAAAGTATTGGCTTATAACAACCGTTCCCTTTTGGTCTCCGGAAGCACGGTTAAGGTCCCCGGACCCCCTATGTTTTGGCCTGAGCTTGAGAGTTGAGAGTAGTTGGGCTTTTAGCTTTTAGACATTAAAGCAATGTCTTTGTCAAGACAATCTTTAATGTTAGGTGTCAGAGAGTTTTGGCCACAAAATTTGAAGTAGCACCTCATCCATGTTGTTATTGTTACAGTCCTGTATTAGTGATATAGCTTTATGTGAGCATTTAATTGTTTACTTAGGCTTACAAGGTGGTTGCTATCATGTCATCAAATGTTGATAAAATGCAGAACATGATTATTGTATTTAGAGTAAATTGCAAAAACCGTCCATGTGGTTTGTCTAAATCACAAACACATACCTTAATACTTCGAAAGTGCAAACATACCCATTGTAAAAAATTTGGTCTAGATATTTGAGCACGTCTATATGTTATTTTAACTTGGTAAAGGACGATATCCAAACCAAAAGTTCTTTACAAAGGTTGCGTTTGCACCTTTGAAGTTTTAGAGACCTAGTGCTGCGATTTGGACAAACCAAAAAGATTCATTGGCAATTTAGTCCTATATTAAAAGTTTTTATGCTCAAGTCCCTCATTGTATGAAAAACGCAATTAGTGCCCAATAAATCCGAAGATGAAACCTAATAAAAATAAGAGTAAACTCCAAAATACGATGTGGTTTGCCAAATTTCACACTTTACATCGTCGGAAAAGTTGGGACATCCACATCCCTCCGTCAATAAACGTTAGATAATATACATCCACATGGACGAACAATGCAAATTCTTTTCCGTTATCCGTTAACGTGGTTCTAATATAAGGGGTATTTTCGTTTTTTTACTTGTAATAAGGATGTATTTGTGCAATTTACTCATTATTCTTATTCTTTTAATTTTTAATGTTAGTGTTAGTTAGCTGATGTTTCAGGTTTAGGAAATTATTGAATCGACATTACCAATTTTACTGAAAATAAACACACCTAAAAGGAGTTGCTTCTAAAATACCAATGTCCTAAAGTGAGGGTTAACCTCACCAAGTTTAACTTGTTAAACCGTGAATCACATGAAGTTGTTTTTGAGAAAAAAACTTGTTAAAAAATTGAACCATGAATAAGATGATATGACCAATACATAATAAAACAGATTTATAAAATGAGTTTTGCTAAACATAAATTATGTTTGAGAAAATAAAAACACATGCAAAATTGATTATATATAAAATAGATGTAGAGTAGGGCTGATCACAGTTCGAAAAATTACACCGAATCGGACCGAAAACCGATTTAGCCCAAATCACTGCTCAGGACCATACCGAAATAGTCGGTTCAGGTCCGGGTTGGTCTGGTCCGGTTCGGTTCGTCGTTCCGGTACAATCCAACAAAGCATAATTACCGGTTTTACGTAAGATCGAATCAGACTGAACACCGAAGACCGATTATGAGAAAAATAAACTGAAATATGTTCGATCTGGTCTAATTGGTCTGCTTCGGTCCGATTTCTCGATTCAATCCGGTCCACGGTCCTTAATTGAGTAGCTTAATTGCAGCTAACGATTTATTTGAATAAAAAATTAGGAAAAAAGCAAAAGAAGAAGAAGAATATTCGAAATTGCTGAAAAAAGACATTGACCAAACATCATCAACAAGTCCCCAAAACATGTCATACAACCAAAACTGAAAACTAAACTTGAATTTTGACTTTTCATTTCATTTGGGCTCTCTCTCTTTCTCTCTCTCTCTCTCTCTTCTTCTGATTTCAAAATAAAAATAAAAAAATATTCTTTTTATTACAACAAACAACAACACCCGATCTGTTAAAACACATATATCCATTTATCACTCAAACTCAAATTTATTTATATATAAAAAATTTATAAAAAAATTTATTTTTTTTATATAAAAAAAAGATTATTATTAGATCTTAAAAATAAGGAAGTAAATGGAAATGGGTTCATCAACATCACCACCTCGTACGGTTGAAGACATCTTCAAAGATTACTCTGCTCGTCGTTCCGCCATCCTTCGTGCTCTCACTTATGGTATTTCTACTAATTTACCTTTTTACCCTTTTCTTTATATAATTATATAAAGTTTTTTACTGACTGTAATTTGTTATTATGGTAATTTGCAGATGTTGATGAATTCTATGGAATTTGTGACCCTGGTAATCTTTTTTTTATTATTATTTTTGTTGTAGATCCGTTAGTTATGATTATGACGTCATCCTGACCTACTACTACATTTTAAGGTTAATATATAAATATGTTGCTACGCTTTTTAAAAAAAAGTGCATTTAAGGTAGGGGCAATTCCATATTTACCCAACTTAAACATGATAATGCCGTATTTACCCAAAGCGTGCTTTAAATGCATTGTACATCATGCATTCAAAACTTGTATTTTGGGTATATATGTGACATTTTCATGTTTAGATTGGGTAAATATGTAATTATCCCTTTAAGGTACTAGGTAACGAACTTTTATTTTGTTGTTTTGGGTTGCATAAATGTCGTGTTTTTATAAGTTCAGTGAGTGACCATAAAAACGTCATGTTTCGTAAGTTGAGTAACCCAAATGAACAAAATGAAAGTTCGTTAACTTAAACGCATTTTTTTGAAAAGTTTAGTAATGTACGGTGCTTTGAATTCTATTACCTACTTTTTTATAAAAACTTATTTCATTTTATTTAATAGTTTTAATGTTTTTGAAGCAAAAAAACCTTATGAATGATATGAAGTTTTGATTTTTATCAAAGGGTTATGTTCAGAATAGTTTAATTATGTGTTATTTTTATAAAGGGTATGTAAAAAAACTAAACTTTTTTCGTTTAAGGTAGCTAAACATTTTTTGAAGCAAGAAAATAAATTTTATGGAAGAATTATATTTAGACTAGTTTAATTATGTGTTATCTTATAAAGGGTATGTAAAAAGTGTAATCTTTTTTTGTTTCATGAAATGTGTGATGTTGGTTCAAAAACTTAAACTTTAAAACAGAACTTTCTTCAAAGTCTCATTTTGGTACGTGAACTAAATAATGTCCCACAAAGTGTTAGTTTTGTGACTTGTCACGTAAAAAATACTAGACACGTGTTAGATTTTGTGCATTGACAAGTGACCAAGTCACCAAACTGTGCATATTGGAACATCTTGCGGGACATTTTCTAGTTCACGTACCAAAACGAGACTTTGAAAAAAAAAAAAAAAAAAATTCCCATCCCCTTTTTTGTATCTTTTTTTAACTATTTCATATACCAAACTTTTAGTTTTTCCGTTCGATACGTTTGTAAGAAGTATCTATGCAAATGTATCCAACTTTAAGTATAAAGATTAGGATAAATCAAGTGTGCCGTGTCAAGTTTTTGAGACCATTATCCTAAAAACTTATGTGGTAAATGCTTTTCGTGTTTCTAAGGATGGTTTTGTGAAATGCATGATATTAAAAGTTGAATCTTTTCCGATACTATTTGCTTCATACGAGATTCTTCATTCAACGTGCTAAATCTGTGGTTTGGATGTTACAGAGAAGGAGAATTTGTGTCTTTACGGGCATCCAAATGAGAGCTGGGAAGTGACTCTACCAGCCGAAGAAGTTCCACCAGAGCTTCCTGAACCGGCTCTCGGGATTAACTTTGCAAGAGATGGCATGAACCGCAAAGACTGGCTGTCACTCGTTGCCGTCCACAGCGACTGTTGGTTGCTTTCTGTGTCTTTTTACCTTGGAGCCCGACTAAATCGTGGTGAAAGGTACTTACCTTTCATGCTTTTACCTTAATACGAGTAGTTTGCTTGATTCATTTTGTGCTTTTGATGGTTTTATAGTGGTCTATTTTTTCTTTTGTGTAACTCTTTAAATGTATTTAATACTGTCAATAAGTATTTGAAGTTCTTGAAGTTCTTCTATAGCATCCAAGTAGAATTTGGGGTGTTTGGGTAAGCTTATCGAAATGGCTTACTAGCTTATAGTTGTGTCAAAACACAATAAGCATTTAGTGTTTGGATTAGCTCATTACCCTATAGTTGTATAAGTGTAATAAACTAATATGTAGGAAGCATCCTCAAATAATCTCAAGAAGCCACACCAAAAGAGCTTCTCAAAAGTAGGTAATATAAGCCCATAAGCATATAAGCTGTGTGGCTTTACCCAAACACCGAAAAGGGCTTAATAGCTTTACATGGTCTATGTATGTTTACTTTTGCTTCGGACTATGTTGTAAAATCTTAGTTTTGTTGGTTGTTAGACGAGAATCGAACTGAATTCATAAAGCTTTCGGGATGACAGGAACATGGTAGTATATTATGCTGTTGTAAATTCATAGTTGACTCGGAGTTGGATCCTTGATACTTCTTTTTATGCTTGTTAATAGGTTATTTTGAAAAACAACATGAAAAAAGTTAGTCGTGCATTAGTATTCACCATAATTTGTTAATTGAACGTGTTTTGGACCACCTTGTTTCTTGTCAGTCTATTACATAAGGCTGTGTAAGGGATGGTTGTGGGCATTTTGCAAATAGATGTTACAGCTGAAGCTTTAGGACAGTATAAATCAGATATGATAGTTTCAGTTTTAGGCATGCTCTTTCATTGGTTCTTACATCGAGTATTAGTTTATTTTGCTTGATCCTCGATCTTCCTTTTGGGGTGCTATCAACCATCTATAGATGTGATTAAACATTTATATTATGTTGGTATTGTGTTAGTTTGCCATATGGCCTGAGTTTTGTAAAGGCTTAATAAAAAAAATAGCCAATACGAAGGCCACTGGTATTATATTAGAATTCATATTTACATTCGTTTACAAATTAGATTGTTAAGGGCAACAAGTTATGGACAACACAGTTTCTCAGAAATGATAGTATTTTACTTACTATGTAGACATTTTTCTGAGTCATTGAGTGGCAACTATGTTTATAAGAACACATATTTTGAGGCCAAATTGTAGTAATGTATGACTTTACTGTACTTTTAAGCTTTTCGATTGTTGTTCTGATAATCTGATTCATTGTTGTTTCAATAAACCTCCTTAAATTGATTCAAAGTTACTTTTTTAAGGTCCCATAATATGTTTGACTTTTGAGCCTTAATGGATTTACTCAAAGAATATGTTACTGGTAATTTGTGTTGACATAACATAGTATTGTTTGTATCAAGTTATAATGTGAAGTTCAGCTTAATAAATGGTCTATATTTTAGGATGGCTGGACTATTACAGGGGCGTTTTTGATATTTGATCAATAGCCAAGAAATATATGAATGTATATAACACGTTTCTAGCCAGAACGTTCTTAGAAACTTGAAAAATTGAAAAATAACAAAACATTTCCAAATGAAACTTCTACTGAGGCATGCTTTTGGCAAGGTAGGATATTATATGAATCAAAATGGTTAGTGAACAGTAACCAAAACATTCTTATATTGATGAAGCTGAAGCTGTATCATTCCTTGAAACAAGTTGATTTTATAGATAAACCGGAGGAAGTCTTGGAGGTATAAGTATGAAACTATGAACCAAGTTTGTTTCAATCTTTGATTTCTGTCTAGTATATGATTCATGGTACCTTTTTTTAAGCTAGGTGGTAGACCTTTGGTATGTTGTGGCTCATCTTTCATGTTAATGAAATAAATGCCTCAAAGCACCTGTTTTGGAGGAAAACTATAGAAAGTGTTTGAAGCCCATACTTTGACACTCGTTCTTCTGCCTACTTGTCTGTTCTGCACCTTTATACGTTTTGCTCAAGTACCTAGGTTTAGCAGTTTATAGCTGCATGCCTAGTTGCCTACTAGAAAGATGTAAGATTCAGAGATTGGATTGTATATTCTTATAAACTTAGAATGTTTCAATAGCTTCCACTAATCTACTTTGTATATATGTTTGGTATCATTACAATGTTGAACCTGGTATTCGTCTTGATAATTCCAAGAACTCATGTTATCATGTCTATTCTTGTGTTTAACAGGAAGCGTCTGTTTAACATGATTAACGAGATGCCCACTGTCTTTGAAGTTGTATCAGAAAAGAAACCCGTTAAAGACAAGAGTAGCGCAGCAGAGAGTGGTAGCAAAGCAAAGGGCAGCACAAAGGTGAGATTAGTCTGATTTACTTTACACTACCCCGTAAATTAGAGCACAATGCTACTTTCAAATATTAGCAAGCAAATATCTGTTACGAAAGTGCATAACAATCATGATTTCTTTACCTGCAGAGATCAAGCGATGGGCAGGTGAAAAGCGTCCAAAAGCCAGCAGAGGAGAGTTACGAGGATGACGAAGATGAACATGGTGACACACAATGTGGTAGCTGTGGTGGGAATTACAACGCTGACGAGTTCTGGATAGGATGCGACATATGTGAAAGATGGTATCACGGCAAATGTGTCAAAATTACCCCAGCCAAAGCTGAGAGCATAAAACAGTACAAATGCCCTTCTTGCATGAAAAGAGGTAGGCCATAATACTAACAAATGAGGAAAAACATTAACGGCCTGACAGAAACTAGCGTGGCCATACTACCCCATTGAAAAAAAAGGTTCTGTAATGTATTCTTTTTATTGCTGACTGTCGATAACAGACGTCTTTAAACAGTGGTTGAAATGCACATCATTCAGCCTCTTGAATCCTTTTTTATTCTTTAAGCTACTTATAAACATATGTGCTACTTATCTCTTAATTTGATTGATTCTATTAGCTTTAGTTGTGTATGAATTATGTTATTACAATTTATGTTTTTAGTTGGAGTTTGAAGTAGTTTATATTGCATTTGAATCAAATAGAGGGTCAGGTAACGGGTCAACCCGGCTGACACTTTTTTCTTAATACACTGCACATGAATTTCTCTGTTTGGAAGTACATTTGATCAATCTGCCTCATTATAACCGAGTTAACTAGTTTTACCCATTTGACTTGTTAGAGATAGGGGTGGCAATGCTGGACACGACATGATAAACTACACAAACTTGATACGAAGTTAAACATGTTTGGTTGATGATAAATAGTTTTGGGTCAAAACAATTCAACCTTTCTAACCGTTTATTAAATGAGTCAAAAATGTCAACCTGTAAACCTGTTTAAGTATATAAGCCTCCAAAGTAAAATATATAACATGGATTTTATGTTTGATTTGGATTTAAACTTACTTTGTTATGTATTTAATATGACATCGAATTACGATTATAACTTGGATATTATTGGAATTGTATGGTTATTTATATGTTATTTTTATCATTTTTTAAATCTTATATCATGTTTTAATTTAAGCTAGTTGAATCGAAAAATGATCAACCTTCTTCATTGCTAGACCTTTAAACTTTAACATGTTAGACGGGTCGAAAACGGGTCACACGTGTTGTACACGTATGGGTTAAAGTTGAGTTTCTTGTCACGATTAATAAAATGGTCGTTTTTGGGTAGAGGTTATACCAACCCACTAACCCGCGAACCCGAATAGATCAACCCGAACATGACTCGATACCCACCTATAGTATACCCTAAATCGAATTGTTTGTGGAATTGTCAACTTATATATTGCAAGTTATTAATTGAAGTTTTGAACATGAACCTGTATCTTATGTAAGAAGTTGCAGTTATAACTGGTAACTGATCTAGAACATGCATTATCTCTTGTTTTCGCCGAAGGCCACAAAAGGTTGAAAAACGTCTTTATCAACTCTTGGGATGTATGTAAACAGAATGTGGACAAAGATTAAGTGATTACCAGACGAAATGAAAGTACACAAGACATAACATGTAATTATATAGAGTTTCCTTGCAATTTTGACAGTAAAGACAATCCTTGTTACATAATACAAACAATGTTTGCAGTTCTCATTGTATATAGAATTTCCTTGCAAAATAATGTACATAAAATGATAAAATATGACATTTTTTATGATTACATTGCAAGAACATACGCAAACACGATGAAAGAACCGCAGTAATAGTTGTAACTCAAAATCGGTTCTTATCAGAATAATCATGTTAAACCAATTATACAACCAGATTATTTTACCAATACTGGACGTTTAAGCAGTTATAAGAAACGTCTATCAATCCAAACATGAAAAACGACCTATTTCAACCTCATATGATCAGTATACCTCCACATACCACATAGTTCTCTTTAAAACTTACGTACATCCAAACACACCCTTAGAAGACGTGGAATAGTTCATTTGTGACAAGAAGAAACCACACATACAATGTAATAGATAAAATGTTTTAACTATCGATCGAATACAAATTACAATGTGTTTGAGAAGCTTAGGACTCTACGAAATGTACACTTGGTTTATTCCGTATCCTAGTTTCTTTTTTTGGACCACATTGCCTTGTTTATAGCTGTCTTTCCTAGGAAACATCTCTTTTGTGTTATCTTTGTTCTTTTATTAACTCCTCTAAACATTTGTCTTTTGCTTTTGTGCAATCCCTGAAACGGGTTAGCTCCAAGGCGAAAATTAAAACATATTGTCAGAAACTATGGGTATGAATCGCTCTGATGGCTCGGGGAAAGAACGGTTGAAATGGACTCAAGAACTTCATGATCTGTTTGAGAAGGCAGTTAATCAACTTGGAGGCCCGGATAGTAAGTATTCAGATTTGTAAACCTCCGTCTTCAAATGCAAACCTTGATCACTAATTCAGTTTACCAATTCGTCGTTAAGTAATGCGATCGAGTTCATGGTTAATTCTTAGTGTACACAGTAAGTCCTGTGATGATATTGTTTGACTTTTTTGTAGGGGCAACTCCAAAGGGTATATTGAAGACAATGGGAATAACAGGCCTCACAATTTATCATGTCAAAAGCCATTTACAGGTGATATTTCTACCTTATGGTCATTTTCTTGGCAAAACGCTAAGTTTTGCAGACGTATTGGTCAAAATCAATCAGCTGAATAAGTAGAATACTTTAACGAGGGTTACTCATGTTTGTTTGTTTTGCAGAAATATAGGATGTCAAAATTTATCCCCGAGTCAACTAAAGGTATAGTACAGCAAGTTATAAAAAATAAAGACGTACACTGTGATTAATCTTCAACCACATCAAACTGAACCAACTGAGCTAGCTACATTGAATTTATTCAGCGAAATTTCTCACCCTGATTGTATGCAATGCAGGAGAGAAATGTGAAAAGAAAAGTATATCAGAAATGTTTCCAAACTTCAGCAAAACATCGTGAGTCCTACTCACGCACTGTTGCTCTATTAAGCATGCATTATATATCACTAATAAGCATGCATTATTTTGTGTATTTAGAGGTATTCAGCTAAACGAAGCACTGCATATGCAAATGGAAGTCGAAAGACGCTTGAACGATCAACTCGAGGTATAGTTTAGATGTCGTACAAGCATACCAATCAAAGTTAAAATTACTGTAGTCCTATTAATAACCTTAACCTAAGGGCTAAGACTTATATTTTGTCCTGTAAAAGGTTCAAAAGAATTTGAAGCTGAAAATCGAAGCACAATCAAGGTTTCTAGAGAGGATTGCACTGGACTACAAAGCTCGACCAATGATTGCAAAATCCAACAAACCAATCTCTCTTCCATCACTACCTTCCCTATGCGAAGAATCTGAGTCCCTCATTAAGGATTTTGATTCTGATTCTGAAGTCGAAACAAGCCATATGACGTATAGCCAAGAGCCCCGACCAGCAAAGAGGGCTAGAGTTGTGCTCATCGATGATATTGAATCTCCAGAGATGTTTAATCTCAACTCCAAAAATTACACTCAAAGCATACTGCTTCCAAAAGGCGGGAACGCCTTTGATTCCCAAGACAGTATATTTCCATGGAGTATAGCTTATTGCCACTCGCCCCTAATTCCAGCTTCGCATAATTCATTTGGATAGGATCTCTTTTCCGATATGAAGATATTGACTGACAAGTTTTGTGCATGTTGGATTGTATTATACTTCAAATAAAAGATCTGTTCATCTTAATAATTTGCGCAATCAAAGACGATGAAGATTACTTCACATCTGTTTTCTGTAACATAAACACTATTCCTAATATCATGTTCTTGTATTTCATTGTCTCATGTGCTCGGTTTTAATCCTTGCGGTTTTAGTTGTTTTTGTTAATGTCAAGGTACATAAGTGATTAAATGTGATTAAAATTGAAAACATAGAAATCTAAAATGAAAGGCCCGATTTCAGGATAAGAACAATTTAAATATGGATGTAGCATTTCAAAAGCAAAACGCCAAATGCCTGTAAGTTGAATGTGTGAAAAGTGTAAAACTTAGAAAAGTTAAGTCTTAGTAATCGCAATTGATTTTTTATCTGACCTGTTGTTGGTATGGTTAACCTTAGAAGCTTGTTTCTGTTGTTTTGGCTTAGCCGGTCTAGCTCTAGCTGGAAAGTTAACTATCGGCTTGTCATTACGGATCCTTATAGCCGCAGCATTATAAGCTCTAGCAGCTTCTTCCTCTGTGTCAAAAGTTCCAAGCCAAACACGAACCCCTTTCCGCGGATCACGAATCTCAGCAGCCCATTTGCCCCATTTCCTTTTCTTAGAAGAACCGGATCTGTCATCATGTTGCTCATCAGATTTCACAGATTTTGACCCCACATCCTTCATCATATTATTGTCATTACGGATCCTTATAGCCGCAGCATCATAAGCTCTAGCAGCTTCTTCCTCTGTGTTAAAAGTTCCAAGCCAAACACGAACCCTTTTCCGCGGATCACGAATCTCAGCAGCCCATTTTCCCCATTTCCTTTTCTTAGAAGAACCGGTTCTGTCATCATGTTGCTCATCAGATTTCACAGATTTTGACCCCACATCCTTCATCATATTATCGTCATTTCCACTTAACCTTGCAGCCAATATTGCAGCACCAGACGCAACAGCCTCATCACCATTCAAACTCTTGCAAAGTGTCTTCCCATCAAAAAACTCGGCCACCATTTGCTGTACTTTTGGAATCCTACTCGAACCCCCGGCAACAACCACCTCATCCACATCCGTCTTCTTCATTGCCCCATCGCACAAACATTTTTCAACAAGTTGAATGCATTTGTCAAAGTAGGTTGAATTTAGTTCCTCAAATTTGGCTCTGCTGATTTTGATACAAAAGTCGACACCCTCATACAAGCAATCAATATCAATTGGTGCTAAACTAGCTGACGACAAATCCCTCTTTGCTTTCTCACAAGCAACTTTTAACCTCGACATTGATCTTGGATTTCCTCTTATATCCTTCCTGTGTTTTTTCTTGAATTCTGTTATGCAATAATCAACAAGTGTCATATCAAAATCCTCGCCACCTAAATGAGTGTCGCCCCCAACAGCTTTGACTTCAATAGCACCCGTTATAATGATTGTCAAAAGAGATACATCAAAGGTTCCGCCACCCAAATCAAACACTAAAACATTCATATCCTTATTAAATTGTTTCTCAGCCATGATGTCCAGACCGTATGCAATTGCAGCAGCTGTAGGCTCATTTAACAAACGCAACACATTGAGACCCGCAATGGTTCCTGCTTCCTTTGTTGCCTGTCGTTGTTGATTATTAAAATAAGCAGGAACGGTGATCACAGCATCTCGTACCTCTCTTCCAATGAACTCTTTAGCAGCCTATTTCATCTTCTTGAGAACCATGGCTGATAATTCTTCAGGTGGAAATTTCTTGAGAACTTGGCTTTTCTAAATCACCCTTAATGACTTTAAACGGCCACGACTTCATGTCCTTCTGGACTTGAGGATCACCAAATCTGCTTCCAATCAAACGCTTTGCATCTGAATTATTAAAAAAAAACAATGGTTAGCAAAAAATATATATCAACCTCGTTTCATTAAAATTTCAAAGAAAACCTTGAAAGATTTGAGAAATCTTTTAACCGGAAAAATATTTACCGAACACTGTGTTAGCAGGGTTCCTAGCTATCTGATTTTTTGCACTCTCGCCGACTAATAACACTGAATCATTGAATGCTACATATGACGGGGTGATCCTGTTTCCCTGTTCATTAGGAATAATCTCCACCCGCTTTTTTTTGGGAAACCAGATAGCAGCACATGAATATGTTGTTCCAAGATCAATACCGATAGCTGTTCCTTTAACACTTTGGCGCATCTTTTTTATTACCTGAAGTGAAACTAAAGATGGACTGTTGTTGAGTTGCAAAAATCAAAACAAGAAACAAATATGCTAACGTTGTAGTCTTAATATGTATAAGATTCCTTCAAAGTAGATGGAAATATATAATGCCATTGAATTTTCAAAACAGGAATATATATATCCGTGGCGTTTAGTGTTATAAAAGTTACCATTGACAAGTATCGATAATTTAAGTCAAAACTCACTGTTGAAAATATAATTGCAAATATCATGACATCTCGATCAGATCATCAATTCATAACGTCCACCAGCCATAAAGAAAAATTGAGAGTTAAATCAATCTTGATTGGTGACTTAGGATTAGTGAAGAATAAATTCTTGTTAGTAGAAATATATATTTTGGTGAGCATTACCGGTTATCAGCGTTTTGCAAGATAGACATTAGCCAAATCCATGAATTCCCACTTTTAACTTACGAACCTATAACTTGGACATATTTAGAGATTTTTTGTTTTGTTTTTGGAACGGCATAAATTTTCCTTAAAAGCTCTTGCAAGACGCTAGATGAAAAGTGATTAAAACCGGAATGAAAAGTGATGTACTAGGTGGTCTTGTGATCCTAGCGGCATCTTGCTAGGTGTATGTGGTTACTTCTTACTAATCTATATACTCAAAACCGTTCTACAAAAACGTCATATCTACAATCCAATCAGTCGAAAAAGGAACTGATTTTTTAAACTTGTGAAGAAAAAAAATTAATTTCTCCCTCGAGCATATATTTAGAGATTTCAAGACTTTTTCTTCAATTTAAAACATATAGTAGACTGATCATATTCTTGTTTTCTGTACAGGATATACAAATTAAAGGCTTTTATATTTATTTAACAAAATCATGATCGAAAGTCTGAAACACAAACTATGAAATTTGTGTACAATATAATCAACTAGACATGCTAACAAAGTCAAAGCTTTTAACCCAAAATTACAAAAAGATATGAAACCATTGTTTTACCAAAAAATTCGAAAACTAGTTGTTAACCACCAACCTAAAGGCTATTGTTTGCAAAACCCTAAAAAAAGGGCAAAAACAAATTCCCCATGCATGCATGAACACAACTTAAACTCTTAAAGAACCGCAATCCAACAAGAATATTAATTTTTACCTCGAATTTATTGTAGTTTATGCTCAAAGCTTGATCTTGAACCCTTGATAATTCCTCACTCTAAAGTATATATCTGCTACGGTTCGGAATTTTGACTTTTGATTACATATGGCGTATTTAATAGCTAAATTTAATTTGACTTAATTACATAACCCACCCTTTCATCTTTTTTAAAATTTCGTTTTGCACCCTTCACAAGGGCTACAACATAAACTGAAAACTTTCAAACTTTGATGTTTCTAGTTTCATGGAATGTGCACAAACACACAAGCACAAACCAATCTCTTTTGCGTTGCTACCTTCCCTAAGTGAAGAATCTGATGAGTCCATGGAAGGTTAGTCCCTGTTAGTGAAACAATTACATGGAAGGTCCTTATCCTTTTATAACTAGTTTTCATAGAAGGTCCTTTTAACTAACGGAAATATAATATTGTACAAAAGTTGACCGGGAAGCTTTAAAATTTAATGATAAGTCATTTCTGTGAAAATTGGGGGTTACAATACATTTCATGCATTTGAAATTTGGTAATGCAGATGGTTTGTGATTTGCTACAGTTATCCCGAATCCATTAACTTTTAGAAAATGTGTATTTTACCTTTTCAGAGTTACGTTGTTAGTTCTTGCGGTTTCTAATTAATTTCTAATATTGTCCCTATAGGAATTTTTGTTTTAGTTTGAACTGTATTTGTAAACGAAATCAAATCCAAACCTTACTTACTAAGCACGTGACTTCGAAAAGGGTAAAGTCATTTTCAAAAATTCAACGGACATGGTTAATTTTAAGGGACATCGAGAACCGTATGTGTTACAAGTTTCAAACATAGGTACTACTGTGTAACAAAAAAATCCATAACCATATATATTATGGTAGATATCACATCGACCATCTGTGTGTGTCGCTTTTTTCTACTATTATTATTTTGTATACTTTTTGATTTTTAAGTTTATGTTTTTTCACATTGCTGATGTTTTAGGTACGTGTTGTAGATGTTCCGGTTGTATCAATGGAACTCTTTGGTGGCACACATGTTAATAATACTTATGAGATTCGTGGTTTTAAAATAATTTCAGAGCAAGGAATCTCGTCAGGTGTAAGACGTATAGAGGTTGTTGCAGGTGATGCTTATATTGAATATGTTAGTGAATGAGATAACTACATGAAGCAGCTTTGCTCAACACTCAAAGTAAGTTAACATGCTAAATAGTGTAAAATACATTAACATTTTTAAAATATATATTAATTCAACTTTTGTGTACAGGTAAANTTTTCTTATTAAGTTTGATTGTTTAGTTCAAATAGAGTATCTTTTATCTTGGTGATTAACACAAGTTTTTTGAGTTATATATGTTAAGAAAATGATCATATATGGTTTATGCAAAACACATATAGCATGCACATGCTCTAAAAATAGTATCTTTAGTTTTATACTTTTATGATAAGAAAATGATCATGTTTGACCGCAAATGTCAACTATACAGTATGATCTTGAATTTGTGATGATGTTTGACTTTTAAGGTCAAACTAAGCATTATTAATCAACGGACTTTATAGAAGTTCTCAGGACCATATGGTATATGACATATATGAATGGTAGACATATTTTATATGAATCGTAGACATAAAAATTAAAAATGTGTGGAGGAGGTGGTGGTGGCCGTCCAAATTTTGTTCAGGCGGGTGGAAGGAAGCCAGAAAATTTGTCAGGTGCACTCGACAAAGCGAAAACCGACGTTGTTTCAGTTTTACTTGAAAAGAGTAGCTAACTATAGCATTCTTTATATTTGAAAATTATTAAAGTTGTACAGTTTTGTTATAAAAATATATTGTGTACAGATAGTCCACTACTTTAGCTGCTGTCTGAATGACATCATACAACTCTTTGAAAACTCATGACAACATACCCAAGGCACCTTGAGACAACCTTGACCCCTTAACAACGTTGGCAACAATGTTATGTGATCGATGAAAGGCTCTAGACCCCTTAATTGAGAGGTCCACTGGACGCTATTATTTCTCAAATGCGATTTTTTGTAAGCAAATACATACAGTTGAAAAAAAAAAAAAAAAAAAAAAAAAAAAAAAAAAAAAAAAAAAAAAAAAAAAACACGAATGCATCATTTGAACAATCTTATTTCACTTTATAGACACACAAGACATTCATGCCATCGTGATACTTTCTGTTGCTGACTACTGCTCGCTTACATTAACCTTAAAAGACAAAGCTTGTTTATCTTTATGACGACAGTAATTAAGCATGTGAGGAGAATATGCTGGGTTATGATAGTCAAAACCACCACTCACAGTCAACCTATGCACCATTCCAGTAAGCTTGTAGAAGTCTTCAGGATCAGAGGAACCATCTACAAAGTTATCTAAAATCATTAATCCAAATTGAAACCTCAATATGTTACTACTACTACACACAAGTCATTTGATATAGACAAACAATTCTTAAGGGTTCAATTATGACTAGAAGATCTATTACTACATGTTTAGCAATTGGGATTTCAAATTTGCAAGTTACATCAAAGGGGAACCAAAAAGAGCCAAATCCTAATGTTCAAACAGCAAGAAATAAATGGAAGACTAACCTTCCACAGTTTCATACTCGAATTCGGATTCCAGGCAGGGTTTGACCCATGGTCTTTTCCCTGCATGAAAGATACAAGGCATCAAGGAACAAGACACCAAAAAAAGGTTGTAATTTATGCATCTTACTTAATCTAATAAAGTGCTATGTAGTTTATTGGGCTAGTTAGAGGTGATAAGCACTTCATATTAGAATAAAAATATGACTTTCAATCCCTTCGACCTGTTTCAGCTTTGGCTAGGTTTTAAAAATGACCCCCTTGGCCTGTTGAAGATGAGATATGTAACCCAAACCAACCCATTTTCATACAAATGGGTCAAAATTTATCACCTCTTAACTGTTTCTGTTGGATTGTAAACTTGATTTAGCCCGGGCCCATATGGAAGACACTTCTAGAAAATCGTAGAATGGTATGGAAGCTTCTAGAAAGTAGTAGAATGGTATGGAAGCTTCTAGAAAGTCGTAGAATGGTATCCATAGAAGTGTTTAGAATATTGTAGTAGATGATAACTACAAGAAGTATCTAGAATATGATAGAAATATCTAGTTAAACTTATAGGAAGTATCTAGAACTAGGTATGTTGATAAGGATAGTGATGTATCAAGAATGATCTAGAATCAAGATTAGGATGATGATGTAAGTAATTATCCATGGAAAATATCTGGGTTCTAGAACCTTCCATGGAGTAGCATAAATAGGTGTATGGTGATACATTTGTATAGACCTAAGCAAAGCTTAAGTAATAAAGTAACATTGTAAAAGCTCTCTAAGTATTCCTCTCTTCATCAAGTATAAGCCTAAAAGGCCCTTGTGCTTCCAACAAAGTGGTATCAGAGCTAGAAGATCGAGATGTCAGGTGCAATGAACTTATTCCAATTTCCTCGTCTTACCAAAGATAACTATGGTAGTTGGTGCATTCGAATGAAGGCGTTACTTGGTTCACACGATGTGTGGGAGATAGTCGAAAAAGGTGTTGAGAAAGTTGATGATGAAAGTTCGTTGAATGCTGCCCAAAGGGTGGAGTTGCAAAAGGCAAGAAAGAAGGATCAAAGTGCTCTTACACTCATCTATCAATGTCTTGATGATGCGATGTTTGAGAAAGTTGCAAATGCAACCACTTCTAAGGAAGCGTGGGAGATCCTTCAAAATGCTTTCAAAGGAATTGACAAGGTGAAAAAGGTACGTCTTCAAACTCTTAGAGGAGAGTTCGAAAAGCTCCAAATGGAGGAATCCGAAACCATTTCGGATTATTTCACTCGTGTCTTAACCATTTCAAATGAAATGAAGAGAAATGGTGAAAGCTTGAGTGACACAAGGGTGATAGAAAAGATTCTTCGCTCTTTGCCACCAAGCTTTGATTACATTGTCGTGGCCATAGAGGAGTCAAAAGACATAGACTCTATGACCATTGATCAACTCATGGGATCTTTACAAGCCCATGAAGAGAAGTTGAAGAAAAGAAGGGGGAAAGAACCCTTAGAGCAAGCTTTATATTCAAAGGTCTCTTTCAAAGAAAGAGAAAAGAGCTTTCTACATGGAAAGGAGCAAGGACGAGGACGTGGTACTTTTCGAGGTCGTGGTGGTTTCCAAGGCCGAGGACGAGGAAGAGGAAGAGAAGATGTCAACAAAGAAGATGAAAACCAATGGTTTTCATATCGAAGAGGTCGTGGGAGAGGCTTTCAATCTCAAAGAGGAGGTAAGCCCCATATACAATGTTACAATTGTCGCAAATATGGTCATTATGCCAATGAATGTAGTAGCTCAAGACAAGTGGAAGAAAAAGCTAATCTTGTGGAGGTAGAAGACAAAGATGAGCTTACCTTGCTAATGGCAAGGCATGACGAACAAGAAGAGAGGATAGAGCCATGGCATATAGATTCCGCTGCGAGTAATCATATGACGGGTGAAGAAGACTTGTTCGTAGAGATGGACACAAGTAAAGGTAATGTCACCTTTGGAGATGAATCAAAGGCACCGGTGAAAGGAAAAGGTAAGATACTTATCCGAGCTAAAGATGGAAGTCACCAATATATTTCAGACGTATACAATGTGCCCAATCTTAAAAGTAACATTTTAAGTATGGGACAGCTTTTAGAGAAAAACTACGATATTCATTTCAAAGATCGTAGTGCCACAATAAGAAATCCTGAAGAAAAGCTCATAGCAAAAGTACCTATGACTAAAAACCGAATGTTCTTTCTAAACATTCAACATGATGAAGCTAAGTGCTTAAAGAGTTGTTTGAAGGATCATTCGTGGCTTTGGCATATGAGGTATGGGCACTTAACTTTGGTGACTTAAAATTATTNGATATTCATTTCAAAGATCGTAGTGCCACAATAAGAAATCCTGAAGAAAAGCTCATAGCAAAAGTACCTATGACTAAAAACCGAATGTTCTTTCTAAACATTCAACATGATGAAGCTAAGTGCTTAAAGAGTTGTTTGAAGGATCATTCGTGGCTTTGGCATATGAGGTATGGGCACTTAACTTTGGTGACTTAAAATTATTATCCTCAAAGGGAATGGTGAAAGGGTTAGATCAAATTGATCATCCCAATCAAGTGTGTGAAGGATACCTTCTTGGGAAGCATGCTAGGAGTTTGTTCCCGAAAGAAGCGACATCAAGAGCTAAGGAGCCTTTACAACTAATTCACACGGATTTGTGCGGTCCCATTACTCCACCCTCTCATGGTAAGAATCTTTACTTTATGCTCTTTATTGATGATTTTTCAAGAAAAAACTTGGGTATATTTCCTAAAAGAAAAATCCCAAGCTTTTGAAGCTTTTAAGACATTTAAAGCTATGGTAGAAAAGGAGAAAGGTTTAAAAATTAAATCCATGAGATCCGATAGAGGTGGAGAATTTTTATCAAAAGAATTTAACAAATTTTGTGAGGATAATGGGATCCGGAGATTTCTAACGGCTCCTTACTCCCCACAACAAAATGGAGTGGTGGAGAGAAAGAATAGAACCATTCTCAATATGGTCCGAAGCATGTTGAAAAGTAAAAAGATGCCAAAGGAGTTTTGGGCCGAGGCGGTTGATTGTGCAGTATATTTATTGAACCGGTGTCCGTCAAAGAGTTTAGATAACAAGACTCCACAGGAAGCATGGAATGGGATGAAGCCTACCGTCTCTCACCTAAAGGTATTTGGAAGCATAGCATATGTTCACGTTCCGAGCCAAAGGCCATCCAAGCTTGATGATAGAAGTATTGATAAGGATAGTGATGTATCAAGAATGATCTAGAATCAAGATTAGGATGATGATGTAAGTAATTATCCATGGAAAATATCTGGGTTCTAGAACCTTCCATGGAGTAGTATAAATAGGTGTATGGTGATACATTTGTATAGACCTAAGCAAAGCTTAAGTAATAAAGTAACATTGTAAAAGCTCTCTAAGTATTCCTCTCTTCATCAAGTATAAGCCTAAAAGGCCCTTGTGCTTCCAACAGTTTCAACAATATAAGAGGAAAAACTACGCCATTTTCATAAATTATAAAATGTGAATTGCAAGTCTGTAACAAGCACAATAGAGAGTATGTCAATGGGTTCTAAAAAGAAAGTGATAACTGAATCGGGACATGCGATACTCCGTATAATAACATACACTTTGGTTCATGATCCGTTAGCGCAAAGTTCAGTAGTGTCATTGCACCACCGTTTTCAGGAACACATTCGACACTGGTCTCATACACTCCACGTATCCCTTGTTCAATGGCCTCTATGGTCATGTAGAAGATATACTTCCATGTCAATTTATAGAATTTGCACTTCATGAATTCAGTCCTGCTGACCTGGTTGTCTTCNTGATCCGTTAGCGCAAAGTTCAGTAGTGTCATTGCACCACCGTTTTCAGGAACACATTCGACACTGGTCTCATACACTCCACGTATCCCTTGTTCAATGGCCTCTATGGTCATGTAGAAGATATACTTCCATGTCAATTTATAGAATTTGCACTTCATGAATTCAGTCCTGCTGACCTGGTTGTCTTCGTCTTTGTTAACATACTAACAACATAGAATTAATTTATGTAAGCAAAAAAGCTGGCAAGGGAGATGGTCTCAAAACTTGAAAGCAGGTGGAGAAATGTAACCATACCATTTTACCAGATTTGTTAAAGGTGTTAACCGCAAATTTTCCAAGTAAATCAACAACCCTAACATCATCAACCGTATGTAAATGTTCCTTCAACGGATACATCTCATACTCATTTGCTCTCTGCCAAACACATGAAATACGTGACGAAATATATATTTATGCGCCAGAATCATGGATGTATGTTTATGTAGAAGAGAAGAGAAAAAGAGGGACGAATAACAGATACATACAGCTTTATCTTTCAATATAAACGAACTCCAGACTTTCTGCTCATTGTAGTTCAACTGATAAGGGCCGTGGTAATTATATGAGCTCCCTAAATAAGAAACACACACACATATCCACATTATCGTGGATTAGAAACTTAAATCTTTGTTTTCATCATAGTACATGTGAAATTGTATTGACCTAACTTATTAATGATCAGAGTGAAATAAAAAAATAAAAATTCTTATATACCGTTGTGATAATTTTTTTCTAACACATGTAACATTAATAAGGAATGGGAATACATACAGGTTATCTTGATCTTCTTCTTCTTCTTCGTTTTGGGTTGGGGTTTGGGTGATGCAGGAGGCTTAGGAACATAGGAGGTTTCGGGGTTGCTGCAAGAAAAGGGTATTGAGTACAAGAACAAAAGGAGATAAGAAACTTATGAGAGTATATTATTAATTATCTTTAATTGTTTACAAGATAAAGAAAAATATATAAGGTAGCTAGAGAACATACTATTTCCAGCCAAGTGGCAACTCATTAACCGATGTGTGGTAAGCAACAGCACAGTGAATCCACGGCTCATAATATTCCAATTTGGTTTTTGCATGCCTGTTGTTGGGGTTCCGCTTTAAAGACTCCCTCAATTTTGCTATTTTCTGAATCAGATCATACAGCCTCTTTGGAATTTCAGATGGCACTGTCATGCACAACAATAACAATAATTAAGAAAGACGACAATAGTTAATGAAGTTGTTGTTAGCACCAATGGCGGCTAAAAGAGAAGAAACTCATGCATACTTGTGCTTAAAGTTGATACTTGTTTATTTTAGGTGGTTTGACCTGCAACAATGAGCAAATAAAAAAATAACAATAATGATTAAATTATTGAAACACGTACACATATGTTAAACGAACAAAGAAGCTGATAAGTAAAAAAAATTACAAGTCGGGTATTGGTGACGGTTTTCATCCTACTTCTCCTTGCTTTAAGTTTTTTAGGAGGTGCAACCTCGATCTGAAGCAATGAGCATAATTAGAATCCTAACTGAATAATGATCAATAATGTATGGACATTTATTTTAACTTAATTCAAAATCCTACTCACAAAAACGTTCAAAAGGAACTTGAGAGGATCTTGATGAAATTCAAATAAGCTCCAAAACCACTGTTTAAATATATATTTTGACCAATCGGCTTATTGGGTTATTATACTAACTTTTTCAAATAAATTAATTCAAAACAGCCATATGTATAATATAAAGATAAACTTACAGAAGATGATGATGTTTCATCGATAAGGCGGCTTCTCCTCCTTGTTAAAACCATTTAGAAACGCTAACTTAACCTTAAAGAATCCAACAAGAATATTAACTTTTTTTCCTCGAATTTATTCTACAGTATATCTGCTAGGGTTCGGAATTTTGACTTTTGATTATATATTTAATAGCTAAATTTAATTTGACTTAATTACATAACCCACCCTTCATCTTTTCGTTTTGCACCCTTTCACAAGGGCTACAACATAAATTAAAAACTTTCAAACTTTGATGTATCTATTATTTTCATGGAATGCGCAGAAACACACAATCACAAACAAATCTCTTTTGCGTCGCTACCTTCCCTTTGTGAAGGATCTGATGAGTCTATCATCAAGGATTTGATTATGAAGTCGAAACAAGCATATGACGTTAAAGGTTCTCCGATACGGTCTTAGGAGCTTTGAAGGTTGAGAAGTGGTAAACTCCAAGACTACCTAGAACGGATTTGATAAGGGTAAGTCGACCACCAATCAAAAGGTATTTTTAATTCCAAATGGAGAGACGTTTGTTAAAACGATCGATCTATTATAGGAGACCATTGTCTTATAGCAATGAAGTTGACTTCTAAAGTAGGGACGCCAATTCCGTACAGATTACCTATGTTGAAATTTACCTTTAAACCCCAAGCCAATTGAAAGCAAGTAAAGATTCATGTCAAAAGCCTTTTACAGGTGATATTTCTACCTTATGGTCAGCTGAATCAATAGAATAATTTAACGAAGGTTACTCGTGTTTGTTTGTCTTGCAGAAATATAGGATGTCAAAATTTATCCCCGAGTCAGCTAAAGGTATAGTACAGTAAGTTATAAGAAATACAGATGTACACTGTGATTCACCATCAACCACATCAAACTGAACCAACTGAGCTACATCGATTTGATAATGCAGGAGAGAAATTTGAAAAGAAAAATACATCAGAAATGTTTCCAAACTTCAGCAAAACATCGTGAGTCCTACTCACGTACTGTTGCTCTATTAAGCATGTATTATTTATCACTACTAAGCATGCACTATTTTGTGTATTTAGAGGTATTCAGCTAAATGAAGCATTGCATATGCAAATGGAAGTCGAAAGATGCTTGAACGATCAACTCGAGGTATAGTTTAGAGGTCGTACAAGCATACCAATTTAAGTTTAAAATTATTATAGTACTATCAATAACCTAAGACTTATTTCTTGTCCTTTATAAGGTTCAAAAGAATTTGAAGCTGAAAATCGAAGCACAATCAAGGTTTCTAGAGAGGATTGCACTGGACTACAAAACTCGACCAATGATTGCAAAAACCAGCAAACCAATCTCTCTTTCATCCCTACCTTCAATTTCCTATGCGAAGAAACTGAGTCCGTCATCAAAGGATTTTGATTCTGATTCTGTAGTCGAAACAAGCCATATGACATATATGTTGGAACATTACTAATAAAAGTTTTGTTGTGTTTTTATAGTGACCCGCGAAATGGATATTGGTGACAGTTTTTCTGTAATAAAACCATTTTTAAATAACCATCATTATTGTAAAGACGCGCCTAATCGCAATGGAGACGGTTATATCTATTAAAAAGGCATCAATGAGCAAACTATCGCGATTGTTTGAATCAGTTTCAGTTAGTGACGTTTTGTCGCTAATAGCAGTTTTGTGTGGACCATTGTGGCTGTTTCAAAAAGAGGTGTCTCTAAAGCCATTTGAAGGGTCACCATGTGCCTATATAAAGATGACGAATTTATCACTTTGGAATCATCGAAAACACAAAAAGCTCATCCATCTCCATCAGGGCCGTCTCGTGGTTTTCGGTAGCCTTAGAAAATAACAACAAAAAGGCCCTATCTAGTTGTAAACTAAAGAGAAATTAGATATAAAATTGTATTATATGGCTCATATATGTTTAATATTACATGTATTTATATGCTAAACCTATAAAATGTGACCCCTTTTTAGTGGAGGCCTGTGCGATGGCAGCTATTGCAAACCACTCCAAGACCCCTCTGATATCCATCATGAAAACATATTAGATTCGCTAGATTCAAGTTTCGTACTTGATTTGATTATTGTATCCTTTAAACAGTTCGTACTAGATAGGAAAAATTTCTGTTTAAGGACACTGCTTATCGCAGGCCTCAATATGTTATTGTGTAATCTTACGATTCTGTACAAAACAATTTGTATTAGGTTTATAAATTTCCTAACAATCTTAAACAAAAATTTCAAAGATGGATCAAATGATGCAGAAACCACATGTTGAAAAACTTGAAAAGTTCAAAGGGTATGATTTTCGTTGTTGGCAACAGAAGATGTTGTTTTACTTGACAACGTTGCATGTGTCAAATGTTCTCACGGATCGTGAACCAAAAGATCTGTATGTGGAAGGACAAAATGTTCCTACTGAGGCACAAGTGGCAGACTATGAAAGGGCCGCCTCACTTTGGAATCATAATGAATATAATTGCAAAAATTATTTTCTGAATGCTTTGGATGATTCTTATATGATATTTATTCTATCTTTGCAAGTGCAAGGGATATATGGATATCATTAGAAAGAAATATTGGACTGAAGTTGCATGTTTTAAGAAGTTTGTTGTTGGAATTTGAACTTCAAAATGAATGATGTAAAGCTGTTGTGAAGCAAGTGAAAGAACTCCAAATCATAGTCCATGAATAGGAAATAGAAGGCATGGGTATAAACTCTAACTTTCTTGTTGGTTTTATTATTGACAAATTCCCTCAATCCTGGAAAAATTTGAAGTTATATCTTAAACATTTGACTGACGATATAAGTTTTGAGCAACTTGTTCTTAAAATTCGTGTTGAGGAAGATAACAGGATGCAAGAAAAGGCTAATGCAAATTCAATAGAACCAAATGCAAAACATTGTTGAAGAAAGCTCTTCCAAATCGAAGAACTACCACAAAAACAATAAAATAGTGGTGGTTCTGAACATAATTCTTCCAAAGATAAAAAGAAGAATTACACCTAACAAAAGAACAACAACTTCAAAAAAGTTTATCATTGTGGGGTATGTGGGAAACCTGGACATAAAACACGATGCAAGAAAAGGCCGATGCAAATTTAATAGAACCGAATGCAAATATGGTTTGAGAAAGCTCTTCCAAATCGAAGAACTACCACAAAAACAACAAAAATGGTGGTGGTTCTGAACATAATTCTTCCAAGGATAAAAAGAAGAATTACACCTAACAAAAGAACAACAACTTCAAGAAAGTTTATCATTGTTTGGTCTGTGGGAAACCTGGGCGCCAAGGATTGTCGGCACAAGAAAGAACATGGAGGCGGAAATTCTGGAGGAAATTCCAACCAAGAAAACCATGTGAAATCTCCAAAAGAATTTGTTGTACTAATTGAAGCCTTATTGACCACGAATGTTGTTGATTGGTGGTTTGATACTTGCTAGTGCCACAAAGCACATATGTAACTCAAGAAGGACATTTGTATCTTACCAAAAGGTGAATGAAACTGAACCAATGTTCAAAGGGAATGAACTTCTTCAAAAATTGAAGGAAAAAGAAAATTAATATTGAAGTTGACTTCTGGAAAGGCTCTTGTACTCTCAAATGTGTTGCATATGCCTAACATCACCAAAAATTTGATTTCTGGCTATATTCTTAGTAATAAGGGATTTAAACTTGTACTTGAATCAGATAAATTTGCAACCACTAAGGGTGGTGTGTATGTTGGAAAGGGTTACCTTGATCAGGGAATCTATAAACTAAGTGTTGTAACTGATGACAATATTATTAATAATAATAACACAGGCACTAGCACCACTTCTATGTACATGATTAATCATTCTTTCTTATGGCATTCTAGATTAGGCCATATTAATTTCCGTTCCTTGCAAAGAATGATAAATTTAGGCATGTTGCCTAAATGCACAATGGATAAAATATCCAAGTGTGAAATCTGTGATGCATCTAAATACACAAGTCATTTACATAAAAAATCTGTAGAAAAATCAAATGAAATACCCAGTTTAATCCACATAGATTTATGTGAGTTCAAGGCAACACAATCAAGAGGAGGAAAGAATTATTATATTACTTTCATTGTTGATTGTAGTAAATTTTGCTATGTATACTTAATAAATAACTAAATACTAAAGCTGAAGCTTTGAATATGTTTAAGACAAATAAAGCAGAAGTTGAAAATCAACTAGACAAAATGTTCAAAATTCTAAAGTCTGATAGAGGAGGAGAATATGAATCCAATGACTTTGCTGAATTTTGTTCTACTTATGGTATTATACACCAAACAGCAGCCCCACACACTCCACAACAAATGGAGTGGCTGAATGTAAGAATAGAACATTGAAGAACATGACTAATTCAATGTTAATTACTTTTGGGGCTCCTCACAGTCTATGGAGTGAAGCATGTCTTGCTGCAAACACAGTGTTGAATAAAATTCCTTATAAGAAGAGTGTCAAATCTCCATATCAATTACGGAAAAGAAAGCAACCTTCTTATAAAAGGATGAAAGTGTGGGGTTGTTTGGCAAAGGTTTAAGTTCATTTACCAAAGAGATCCAAACTTGGACAAAAAACAATTGATTGTGTTTATCTTGGTCTAGCAAAGAATAGTGTTGCTTATAGGTTCCTGGTTTATAAATCCAATGTAGAGACATAAGCAACAACATAATTATAGCATCTGCTAAAGCAGAATTCTTTAAGAATACCTTTACTTATAAAGATAAAGAGAAACAAATCTCAAATCAAAGGAAAAGAGTATTATATGATCAATTGTCTCAAGATGATCAAAGAAACAACAATTACGAGGTTCCACAAGAGAATGATGAACCTAGAAGAAGTAAGCGTGCAAAAGTCTCTAAAGACTTTGGACATGATTATATGACCTATATTGTGAATGAAAAAACACAAACATATAAGCCTGCTATGGATTCATCAGAATCACCTTATTGGAAAGAGGCTATTCAAAGCGAAATAGACTCAATAGTGTATAACAATACATGAAAATTGGTTGATCTACCTTCGGGACATAAACCAATAGGCTATAAATGGATCTTCAAAAAGAAACTAAGATCCGATGGTACCATAGGGAAGTATAAGACTCGTTTAGTAGCCAAAGGATACCGTAAAAAAGAAGGTCAAGATTTCTTTAACACTTATTCACCGGTTACAAGGATAACCTCTATAAGAACGTTAATGGCTATAGGAGCAATTCACAACATGACTATACATCAAATGGATGTGAAAACTACATTCTTAAATGGTGAATTAGATGAAGAAATTTATATGCAACAACCCGAGGGGTTTATTGTCAAACGTCAAGAGCATAAGGTATGTAAATTGGTTAAATCTCTTTACGGCCTTAAACAAGCTCCAAAACAATATAGCATGAGAAGTTTGATAACACTATGAAATAAACGAATGTGATAAATGTGTCTATGTTAGACAATACAAAAACGCATTTGTCATTATTTGTTTATATGTGGATGATATGCTGATCATGGGAACAAATATGGATGTTATTGTTAATACAAATATCGTGTGAAAACGTTATTTATATTTTACGGTCTCTTAAGATTTTGATAATGGCAATTATAAACTAATACGAAGTAAACATCTACGTAACCAAGCTTTAAGTTACAAGTTTACACTTCGACGTATATCACTTCAGGTATGAATTGTGTGTTTATATCTCACGTCGAATGATCAAAGAGCCCAAGTAATAAATTTTTTTAACACACTTCAAATATTTATTAAACACATTTTTACTTAACAGTAACACAAAGTTTACGTAATTTAAATAATTAGACATCTTATTTAGGTGATTTAATTAAATGAAAATAAATTTAATTAGTCCCTTTGTGCCCAAGTAATTCTAGAAACATTTGATTTAAAAATGATTTTAGTACAAAACATACTAACGATCAAAGGTTAATAAGTTGTCCAGATACGCTCCACGAATCCACAAATTATAACGGACGGATCCAAAAATTGTGGATCTGTAGATCCACCGAAGGGTGAGAATGGGACAGAACTAGTAGTATAAATAGGACACAAGTCCAAAATTTCCAACTAATGATTCTCAGCCATACTATTTCTTTCACAACATAGCATCTTATTAACACTCTTTGATCATTCCACTTGACCTATAACACGTTCAAAGTGATCCAACAATTCTACTTTGATTTCAAGTGAAGAACACAAGAAGCTTTCCAAGCCTTCAAGTGTTGTAGTTAATTGTGTCTTATCATATACTTTGTTGTATAACATAGTATATCATTTGTGTGTCTTTGTAACTCACCACCTACTACCAACTTGGGTAGTGATCATCATACAACAACCTAGAAAGCCCAGTTAGTATTTTAGTCCTTAAAATACGTTGAGTGATAAGGTTGGTCTTGCCTTGTGAAAGACTCGATATCTTGCCTTGTGAGCGATAAGGTTTGTCTTGCTTTGTAAGGTTTTCTCCGCCAAAAGGGAGCTTGTTGATATAATGCTTGCAAACTCTCGAGTTGGGTACTCGGGGAGTGGAGTAGGGCGAGGAAGAGAGCTTCATGCTAAACCACTATAAACGACCGTGTCTATTGGTTTGATCTTTCCTTTATATTACCGCATTTACTTATTGCATATTGTTTATATTCATACATTGTATGTTGTGTTGATTTCACATCAAGTCACCGAATCTAATAATATTCTAAACAAACTAAAAACGGTAAAAATTATTCAACCCCCTTTCTAGTTTTTCACAGTTATAAACCAAACCAAGAAAATGTTTCATTCTTCATTTGATACGAAAGAAATGGGAGAAGCTGATGTCATTCTAGGCATAAGAATTAAAAAGAATTCCAATGGATACATGCTTACCCAATCTCATTACATTAAGAAGACCCTTAAGAAATTTAGGCACTGTGATGATAGACCAATTGTAACTCCCTTTGATCCTAAGGTTCAACTAAAGACGAACAAAGTACAACGTGTATCTCAGTTACAATATACACAAGTACTAGGAAGCTTGATGTATATAATGAACTGTATATATGGTGTAAGTTGACTTAGTCGATACTCACATAACCCTAGGAGAGATCACTGGGATGCACTAGTTAGAGTGTGTAGAAACTAGAAGTGGGGGGGGGGGGGGTTGAATAGTTTCACCATTTACAATTACTTTTTAAAAAACTTTTAATTCCTTTTTGTTCCTTTCAAAAAACTGTTTGATTCAAAGTTATATGATATTTATGAACACAATAATAATGGGTTAAGTAAATAAATTAAGGATAAGGGATAAGGGAAGAAGACAACCAAACCGAGACGCGAAGATTAATAGTGGTTTGGCACGAAACTCACTCTTCGCCCTACTCCATTCCTCGAGTACCACACTTGAGAGTTCACAATCACTATGTCAACACACTCCCTTTTAGGTAGAGAAAACCGTACACCAAAGCTTACACCAATTTAATGACACTAAGCGGAATGTCGAGTCCTAATCCTAGCTAGAACCAATCTACACCAAAGCCCACGTGGTTACATGGACATACACCTAGTCCACTTGAATCTTCACCCAATCCAAGTCTTCACAAAACTTCACCCGGTCCTTGTCTTCACTCACGGACTCACACCAAGTCCAAGTCTTTACACACAGACTCACACCAAGTCCAAGTTTTCACACACCGACACACGAACTTACAAAAAGTCGGTACATTGTTGAAACAATTTTTCTCGATTAAAAAACTTATCAAGTGTAGTTTTATGTAACGTGTTTTTATATTTTGTGATTATCGAAACGTAAAGAGACCGAATAATGCAAATGAAATTTTTTATATTATTTAGAGTAAACTGCAAAAATCATCCCTGTGGTTTGTGTAAATTTGCAAGAATCATCCCTATCTCAAACGTTCAGCATTAATCATCCCCAAGTCCATAAACGTTCAGCAATAATCATCCCTGAGCACTAACGTCGTTAGTTTTATCCGTTAAGTGTTAAAATAATATTTGCCCGTTAGTCCCTCCGTTAATATTTNAAACGCAAAACATTGAGGCCCGCGATAGTTCCTGCTGCCTTTGTTGCCTCTCGTTGTTGGTTATTAAAATAAGCAGGAACGGTGATCACAGCATCTCTTACCTCTCTTCCAATGAACTCTTTAGCAGCCTCTTTCATCTTCTTGAGAACCATGGCTGATAATTCTTCAGGTGGAAATTTCTTCTCTTTACCCTCGAACTTAACTACAACACTTGGCTTTTCTAAATCACCCTTAATGATTTTAAACGGCCACGATTTTATGTCCTTCTGGACTTGAGGATCACCAAATCTGCTTCCAATCAAACGCTTTGCATCTGAATTATAATAATAATAAAAAAATGGTTAGCAAAAAACATACATCAACCTCGTTTCATTAATTTCAAAGAAAACCTTGACTGATTTTGAGAAATCTTTTAACCGGAAAAATAATTACCGAACACTGTATTAGCAGGGTTCCTAGCTATCTGATTTTTTGCACTCTCACCGACTAATAACTCTGAATCATTGAAAGCTACACAAGACGGGGTGATCCTGTTTCCCTGTTCATTAGGAATAATCTCCACCCGCTTTTTTTTGGGAAACCAGATAGCAGCACATGAGTATGTTGTTCCAAGATCAATACCAATAGCTGTTCTGTTAACACTTTGGCACATCTTTTTTATTACCTGAAGTGAAACAAAAGATGGACTGTTGTTTAGTTGCAAAAATCAAAACAAGAAACAAATATGCTAACGTTATGGTCTTAATATGTATAAGATTCCTTGAAAGTAGATGGAAATATATTCAAAAGTGTTACTATGCAATTTACTTACAAAACAGGAACGTATAACCGTGGCATTTAGTATGATAAAAGTTTCCATTGACAAGTATCGACAATTTAAGTTAAAACTCACAGTTGAAGAAAGTTGCAAATATCATGACATCTCAGAATCAACTTAACACTTCGACCAACCATAAAGAAAATGTGAGTAGTTAAATCAATCTCGATTGGTGACTTACAATTAGTGAAGAATAAATTCTTGTTAGTAGAAAAATATTTTGGTGGACATTACCGGTTATTATCGTTTTCCAAGATAGACATAAGCCAAATCCATGAATTTCCACTTTTAACTTAGGAACCTAACTTGAAAATATTTAGATATTTTTTGTTTTGTTTCTGAAGGGCACACATTTTCCTTAAAAACTCTAACTAGACAATTGGTAGGTCATATTTTCCTTGCAGGTTTGGTTTAAGGTTAAAGTTTATATTCATACTCCTAATCTTGGTACGTCAGGGACAAGTTTTGTTGCAAATCTGAAGATAATAGCTCATAGACGATTGGCTAGAGTTATTGTGGCAAAAGTCTTGTTTGGAGCAACGATATACTATATGTGACCTGAACGGAACAATAGACTTTTCATAAAGAGGTCTCGACAGGTGGATAGAGTTTTGAAATTATATACGCGACTACAAGGCTGCAATTGATGACTTTAATTTCAAGGACTCGGTGTATGTGACTTGAATGAAGAATGAGTGGCATTTAATTAAGTAATAGTACTAAGTACTATCTAGTGTTTTTGGTTATGGTTTTGTAATCTGGTCGTTTTGTTAGTTTTTTCACCTATCAGTTAAGGTCAATAGATAGGCTAGCTAATGGCAATTGAACGCTCAATGTATCCAATTAACTTATGATTATTCTTTATAAATTAACTAGGTAACCCTTTACCCAAAAAAAACCTCTAGCAAGACGCAAGATGGAATGTAATTACAACCAGATTATGCAAGCTAATTTCAGATGTACTAGGTGGTCTTTTGATCCTAGCCTCTTGCTAGGTGTTTGTGGTTCTTTATTAATCTATGTACTCAAAAAAGTTCTAAAAAACATCATATCTACAACCCAATCAGTCCATAAAGGAACCAATTTTTTAAACCTATTAGAAGAAAAAAATAATAATACTGTAATTTCTTCCCGGAGCAAGATTTTATGACATTTTCTTCAATATATATATAACAGTAGTAGATTGCTTCTTTAGTTTTTTCATATTCTTGTTGTATGTACGTACGGGGTATACAAATTAACTAAAGGCTTTTAAACTTTATTTAACAAACCCATAATCAAAAGTTCGAAACACAAACTCAGAATTTTTCTACGAAAATTAACCATGCATATATGACAACAAATTAAAGCACAAAAAGAAATTCCACATGTATGATGTACAACTTAAAGAATCTACGTAACACTCAAAGAAAACCCTAATCCAACCAGAATATTAATTTTTTTACCTCGAATTTATTCTTGTTTATGCTCAAAGCTTGATCTTGAACCGTTGATAATTCCTCACGTAAAGTATGTCTGCTAGAGTTTGGGATTTTTTGACTTTTGATAATTGCGTACGTATTTAATACCTAAGTTTAGTTTGCTGATTCGTATTCTTATACAATTCTAAAGTTTTTGACTAATTTACATAACCCATCCTTCTATCTTTCAAAAAAATCGTCTTGCACCCTTTCACAAGGGCTACACCATAAATTAAAATCTTTCTTACTTTGATTTTGTTTTTTCATGGAAAGTGCACAAACACAAAATTGGTGTTGATAAAGGAAACTTATTAAAGAGGCTGATAATACACCATTTTTCTTGTGTGCATACACATTCACATGTGTTATGCCGCACAGTGTCGTAGCTGAGTGAACGGAGGCTCTGTACAAAATTTTATACGATAACTAAATACGATGGTCATAAATATATTGTACCAACTACTAAAACACAAAACATAGAGTAGTATATTAATTAATGATTCATCTTAAGTTTTAAGAGATATTTTCTACATAAATTAAGGGAAAAACCATGCCTGGCATATAGTAGATTTATTTCTTACTTTTCTTTTTGGTGTTTGGTAGGATTCACAAAGGCTTTTAAACCTTGTTTAACAACCATGCATGGACAAAACATAAACTTCAAGATCATTAAACACATGCAAACCAAGTTAAATTAAACCTTTTGACCCTCATATACTGAGGCCAAATCACCAAAATCACAAAAAATTTAAAAATAAATCTAGATGCATGAACACAACAACCTTGTAATGTATGGTCAAAGAAAACTGTAATACAACGGGCCTGTTTGGTAAGAGCTTTTTGAGGCGCTGTTAGCTTTTAGTCGCAAAAATAATCTCATCTAAAATAAATAGCTCTTTTTTGACACATTAACTTTTAGCTTTTATTTCAAACAAATAGCTCATAAATGAAAAGCTGATTCATGAAGCTTTTTAAAATCTTGGATGTTAAAATTTTAAATTAATGATATACCCTCCAAACATTTGTTTACAATTATAAATATGTCTTTTTATGTCATTTTACATCTTATAATTACATTTAAGAACTAATTTATCAAACACTTTTATTAAAAAAAAAANCATCCTTAAAAAGAAAATAGATGTCATTCTACCATTAGAAGGTGAATTTGCTTCACCTAAGGCTGAAGGGTCATTGAATGCCGGTGAGTTTGATAGTCGTTTTGATGAAATAAATTTGAATTTAAGCGAGTAATTAGCGGACTCTCAATCTGCATATTCTTCGTATCACCTTGAGGGCAATGTGATTTTTGAAGGAGTGGAGAGTGTTACGGCATGCGTAGCGAAAGGCGGAAGAATGGTTTTGTGTTATGTACAAGGTAGTGGTAGGCGGAAGAGGAAAAAGGTGTTGGTTGCGGTAGCGGAAGGCAGCTGACATATAGTAGATTAGTTTCTAAATTTCTTACTTTTCTTTTTGGTGTTTGGTAGGATTCACAAAGGCTTTTAAACCTTGTTTAACAACCATGCATGGACAAAACATAAACTTCAAGATCATTAATGCAAACCAAGTTAAATTAAACCTTTTGACCCTCATATACTGAGGCCAAATCACCAAAATCACAAAAAAATTATAAAAAAATAATAAAAATAAAAAATAAATCTACATGCATGAACACAGCAACCTTGTAAGTTGTAATGGATGGTCAAAGAAAACTGTAATACAACATTTAAAATAAAGAATAAGAAGAATTTTTTACCTTAGGCCGAAGTTATTTTATTTTCTGCTCAAAGCTTTGATCTTAAACCCTCGATAAATGATTCCTCACTCTAAATTTTATTTGTCCATTATTCAAGCCGTATAGAGTTTGGACTTTTTGACTTTTGATTATCACGTATCTAATCCAAATAAAAAAAATGATTCGTATTCGTATACGTATCTATTCCATAACAAATCAAACTTTGACTTAATTAATTACATAACCCACCCTTCTATCTTCTTAAATGTTTCATCTTGCGCCTTTTCACAAGGACTACATCGTAATTATTGCTGTGGTAATATTTTTTTATTTAAAAAAAATAAATAAATAAATCTAGCAAGACGATAGAGAGGTCGACTTATTGTGTTACAATGCAGATATTTAGCTTTTCTGGATGAATTTTAGCTAATTTTTACCTTTTTTTTCTTCTTAAGTTTTACACATTTGACATTTAAAAAATCTAGGGCCAAGTTTAAAAAGTCTCGTAACTTCAAGTCCTCCTAGGAAACTGAAAAGACAAAACTGGTTTAATTTATAAAGTAAGGCACATCGAACATAAGTTAATCCTTAAATCACTCTTTTTGTGGCTTGAACTCCTACATTATAGTATGACGGCGACGACCATAGGAATAGACCTTGGAACTACGTACTCATGTGTTGCTGTTTGGAGAAACAACCGTGTGGAAATCATACCTAATGAACAAGGAAACCGAACTACACCATCATGTGTTGCTTTCAATGGAACTGAACGGTTTATCGGTGATGCTGCCAAGAATCAGATGACTGTTAATCCTATTAATACCGTCTTCGGTTAGTTCATCATTATATTAACAATTTGTGATGTACACGCTTCTTATTGTTTACAACATGTTTTGTTCATGCTTTTTTGTATTCTTGTTGTTGAGAAGCTAATTCTGAATATATAATATGACACTAACAACTTTTCTTAATGCTTATATATGACATTAGTTGTAAACCAAGTATATATTGCTTAACTTCATTGTAGTTAGGGTTTATGGTTTTGAATATTCATAGCTATAAGATCGACCTCATTCTTTCCTGCTTGTGTGGACGTAGTTATGTGATTGTTTTTCTCCTCGAATTTTTTGTTTTTTTCCTATTAAACATAAGATCCAATTTTACTTTTGTTTTTATAATGAATACCCCAAATATTAGATTAATTAACTTCTTTTACTATGTATCTAGCTAGTTTCATCTAAAGAAATTTTGGCCAAAACCTGTCAAGAGAACAAAAAGTTTGTGCTAAGTTGTTCATGTGCTCCTAAAACTTGCAAGAGCTCAGTTTTAGAACATTAGTTCGTATCTTGGCGTGTTTAGTTTGTCGGTCTAGGATGAGGGTATGAGAATGAAACTGATGGTCCTTGTTTTGTACAAGGGGATAAATATGAGAAAATTTATGAAACAAAGGTTTACTAAAACCCAATGTGAGTAGTTTGTTTAAGAAGTATAAATTAATCAAATAAATGGGCATTCATATACATAATAATTAAATAAAAAAAATGGGTACTTATTTAACTGTATGAACGAATAAATAGTGACATACATAGGTCTAGTTCGTTAATGTATATTTATGAACGTTCGATAATTTGTTTCATAAACTTTGTTTATGTTCATTATTGCTCAAATTATATAGATAAAAGAATACAATAGCTAAATAAATGTAAACATAACATTATTCTTGAATATATATTTGACAATCAGTACTTGTTTATGACTAAATCCAAGAATTTAGCATGAATATGCTAGTTTTATAATAGTTTTTATTATCAATCCAGACCTAGTTATAGAATTTCTCCTACTTACGGTATTAGTTTGTAATCCGTCATGTTTTTTGGTTGGATTTGGTAAAAAATGTGTGTGGTTGCTTGTAACCTTTTATTTTTACAGACGCTAAGCGGTTTATAGGAAGGCGGTTCAGTGAAGACGTGGTGAAAGCTGACAAAGCTTTGTACCCTTTCAAGATTGTGGGAGGACTGTATGACAAGCCAATGATCGTTGTTACATATAAAGAACAAGAGAAGCGTTTCTCAGCAGAAGAAATTTCAGCAATGGTTCTATCCAAAATGAAGGAGATATCCGAGGCGTATCTAGGCAAAGCTATTGAAAATGCGGTGATAACGGTCCCAGCTTATTTTAATGATTCTCAGCGTCAAGCAACAAAGGATGCCGGTACTGTAGCTGGTTTGAATGTAGTCCGCATGATAAATGAACCTACAGCAGCTGCAATCGCCTATGGTTTAGAGAACAAGGCTAATTTAGGCAGTGACCAGATGAATGTTCTTATCTTTGATTTAGGTGGTGGTACATTTGATGTCTCTCTAGCAAATATTCATGATCGTACCTTTGAAGTTAAAGGAACAGATGGAGACAGTCGTTTGGGCGGTGAAGATTTTGATAACACAATGGTAACTTATTTTGTTAAAGAGTTTAAAAGGAAACAGAAGAAGGATATAAGTGAAAACCCTAAGGCTCTAGGACGGTTGAGGGTTGCTTGTGAGAAAGCAAAGAGGATTCTCTCTTCGGCCACTCAAGCTTCAATTGATATTGATTGCTTGCATGAAGGTGTAGATTTTTCAAGCATTATTACTCGAGCAAAATTTGAGGAATTAAATTCAGTTTATTTTGAAAAGTGCATTACAACTGTTGAAAAGTGTTTAAATGATGCCAACATGGACAAAAACCTTGTTAAAGAGGTCATTCTTGTGGGTGGGTCCACTAGGATTCCTAAGGTTCAACAAATGTTGCAGGATTTCTTTGATGGAAAGGAGCTATGCAAGAGCATTAATGCAGACGAGGCTGTTGCCTTTGGTGCTGCAATTCTTGGAGCTAAAGTGAGTGGTATATCTGATGATAATGTGCACGGTTTACAGCTGTTGGATGTTACTCCACTCTCTCTTGGTATCGAAACAAAGGGTCAAATCATGTCTGTTTTGATCCCAAGGAACACTCCAATACCTACGAAATTTGAGAAGGTATGTTCCACGTCAGTAGACAACCAATCTAGTGTTTTAATCCAAGTGTATCAAGGTGAGAGAGTTAACACTAAAGACAATCATTGGCTGGGTGAGTTTGAGCTTTGTGACATACCTGAAGCTCCTAGGAATGTACCTCATATCAGAATTTGCTTTGACATTGATGCCGATGGTATTTTGAGTGTTTCGGCTGAAGAAACCGCAAGTGGTCAGATTAAAAAGATCACAATTATAAATGATAATGGAAGGTTGTCAAGTGAGGAGATTGAAAAGATGGTGAAAGATGCTGAGATATTCCGAGCTGAAGATCAAGCACATAGGATGAAGGTAGACGCCTGCAATGATTTGGAGAACTACGCATACAGTATGAAAAATAGAATTAGGGATCCATCAGTTGTTTCCAAGCTGCGGCGTGATGACTTGAAGAAAATGGAGACTGCAATCGATGAGGCTATGTATTTGATTGATCCCATTTTTCTTCCTGAACTCGTTGAGCTCGTGGAGAAGAAAAAGGCTTTGGAAAGTCTATGCAACCCCTTCATTGCTCAGTTAAAAGCGTAGTGTCAATGCTATCATTTTATCTAGATTATTATTATTATGTTTTGCTGCGTGTGCTTATTTACTTCCATCCGAGAACATTGTTAGCTATGATTATGTGTGATGGTCTTTAGGCAGGTGATATACTGCTCCTCATATTTTTTTCAAGCTATTATTGACGTTTTAGAACCTAAAATTGTGTTTCTATAATTCGTGTTTTGGACTACATTGATTTATACTGTTTATGGAAGAATTTGGCATAGCGAGAAGCATAATGATCTTATCTTGTATCTATTAATGTTTTGATATAGCATACAATTTTGCTCACTTATTTGTGTCTATAGCAGGTGTAGTATGGATGATCTTTGTATTTCACCTGTGGCATACAATATGGTAGGGGTGGCAATTCAGGTCGGGTTCGGGTTGGCGGGTTCGGGTTGTCAGGTTGGTGGGTCAGAAAACCCCAAACCGAACCTGACCCATTTAAATTATCAGGTCAGCTATGTCAACCCTAACCTGTTTACACGTAACCCGAACCTGACCCATTTAACCCGTATATATACTTGGGTTGACGGGTTTAATAGGTTACACGGGTTGAATATGTTAAACAGGTTTCGGGTTGACCCATTTAACCCATTTTATATACAAAAGTTATCACATTACATGAGTTAAACGGGTTAAACGGGTTAGTGGGTCAACCCGTTTAACCCATTTAACCCGTATAATTAAATATAAATAATTTTTAATTAAAAAAAATCTTAAACGGGTTGGCGGGTCGACCCGTTTATTTTATTCCCAACCCGAACCTGACCTGTTTAATAAACGGGTTAGATATGTCGACCCAAACCTGACCCAAAATCTATTTAGCTCAACCCGAACCTGTTAATTTTCGTGTCGGTTTCAGGTCGGGTTTCATGTCGGGTCAGAAATTGCCACCCCTAAGCAGTAGTTGTCGCTTGTCTTTATTAATTGACGAGAAGTAGAAGAATCTCCAAAGTTCGATTTCTCTCTGACCAAACAATAAAAGAATTGTGGGTGAGATGAAAATTTAACTTATCTTGATATTTCATTCCCATTTTGGCAGAATTGGGTATGTTGTTGTGTTTTCTCGATATTTTGTTGGATATTAGTTAATCTTTTATATAATAAAAGAATTACATTATTTCGGAGTGTTTTTATAAATCTCTTCTTATTGAAAAAAAAATTAGACTAATAGGAGAGCTCGATTTTGCCACGTAGATGAAATCAAGCAATATGATTGGTCAATAGAAAGTCAAAATTAAATTGATTTTAGTCAAACTTAATAAATTTTGTGAAGAAATTTGGTTAAGAAAAAAAATGCATAAAAATATAGGTGTCAAATTTATAAAAACAAAAACTTAAAAAAAGAGGAAGTAATTAATAAAACTTTAGTGGTTTGAATTTTAAATAAATTATGTAGAGCTAAGTGTAAAATTATAAGTTTCCATATTTTTGTTTCCTTATTTTTTAATAACTTTAGAAAAAACACAAATAACCCCTTACACTTTATACCCTTTATACTTTATAATATTAACTGTGTTTAAAATTGCATGAGTATTAGTGTTAGTTTTTAGACTTTCATTCATTATAATTACAAAATTTGGTAAATATACAAATTAGTTTTAATATTGTTAGTTTTAGACTTCCATCCATTAGAATAGTTTTTTATGCGTACACGGGTTTGAATATTAAATACGGCTAGATTATTAGTAACCAGAATATAAATATCAAATGGTAAGCACAAGTACTGTGATATGAAAATAAATGTATGTGATTATATTTATAACGACTCATGAAATTTTTATTTAAAATTTATATATGAATATCCATAAAAATATTTTAAAAACTTTACGGTGCATATTTTAACTTCATTAACGCTCATTATGTACTACTAAACTCGCACATTTTGTACAACATGATATCAATAGTTAAAACGTTATACAACGCTCATTATGTACTACTAAACAATAACATCAACATCAACCTCAACATGTCAGTCAGTTAAAACGTTATACAAAGCTAATTATTAAAAAAAAACAAACAAACACATGGGTTAGATAATTATTGTTTAATTTAGAATGTGCTAAATCAAAAAAAGAAAAACTACGTAAATGAAACTTAACTTTATTCATTGACGTGATGTTTCATAAAAAAATAATAAATAAAAAAAACCGTAATAGTTGGCCGTTGTAAAGGAATTAAAGTATGCACATGAGAATTGTTAAGCAAGAATATATAGTTTTTAATCAGGTTATTACGTTACTATACTGCGATAATGTTATTTGGGATGTGAGATACAACCATTTTTCTATACTTATGATTTATGTGTTAACCTCTTTTTGCTTCTAGATAAAATCCGAAAGAGACCTCAACAGAACTTTGGCTTATGCCTTATCTAGCTGATAGTTTTTAGTAACCTTTTTTATGGTTTAACTTTTTGGTCGTACACACCAACTTTTAGTAACTTCTTTTTATGTTTTATTGAAAACTTCTATACTTAATATTTGTGTTTTTACTATAACCACACTAAGCTATGATAGAAATAGTTGTGAGTTCACGAGTTTTTTTACTAAGCTTCTCAAAAAAACTTATAGCTTTATCATAAACTTACTTTGTTATGGTAATTGAATAAGCCAATAAGCACCTTTAATAAGCATAACCAAACACCCCTTTAGTTCTAATATGAAGTTTTCTTATTTGATGTTATAACTAATTAACTTTGTTGTTATCCTCACTATAATGCAACATGTAAGTGGTTTTGCAGTTTTATGATCTTATCACACATACTAAAGTGTAATGCAATTTGTTGTGTGCGTTTAATAAAGGAGGATTAAGTATCAACACATGATTGTTATGGAAGAATTTTCTACGCCTGCTCAAGGTATGAATATATAATTAAGTTGAGTTACTGATTTAGATAATACATGAATGTATTTTAATGTACCAAAGATGTATTTTAGTGCCTATATGGGGAATTTGATGGTAGGAATTCTTAGCAGGTGTCTTTGAATGAGTTAATGAAACCTAGCAGGTGTTTGATGTCATTGATAACACTATGGGTATCAACCAATGGTCTAAAATATGAGTGTCTTTTACCTTGATGATTTAGGCCAATTGTAAAGAAAGTTGCACTAAAGTGAAAGGTCGGTAAGGATTCGAACTATCCTAAAAGACTTGCGAATGTACTATTTGTCATTTTTTTTTCATGCATTTATAGTTTACTTATACAAGTAATTATAATTTTCTTATATAATTCGGTTTCAGAGAAAATTTGTTTTTATACATTATACATAAATGTAAGATTAGATTTGAGTTCTACCCATTACATCTATTTTTGTTTCTCTTTATGTAATAAAGAAGCTATAGTGTAAGCATTTATGCTAACTTTTGATAATTTTATGATCAAACATGAGAAGTAAATAACACAAACTTATGACAATACAATTTCTCAAATAAAAAGGTACATTAGTAAACATGATATGATGGTTATTCATAATCAAGGAAATGAATCAATTTTTAAAGCTATCTAAATATGCTACATATTTTAACAAAAATTTAAGTAAAAGCAATACCACAACACATCGTAAATTGATCGCATGGGTTTGCAAAACTAAAAGCATAAATATCACTAATATCTCATGCAAGTCAAGTATAATCATGTGATTTTGCTTGAATAATAAAATATAAATTTTAATCCAAAAGCATTCTCCTAAAATAATAGATAGATTATAACATATATACATATGGTATTGTATTTTTAGTCCACCAAGTAAAATCAATTGAAGCATGTTAAGTGATTTCTTAATCGATAATAATACATAATCACGAAATTTTAAAAACCATGTGCGTGCTCACGCACATGTATTATAACTAGTTTGTCATGGTAAATTAACCAACATACTTGAGTATTAATGTTGTTATTTTATGAATTATGAAATTAAGAAACGTACCACTTTAAATAAGTATCCAATATTATTATTCAAAATAAGGTACAAATTCTTAACCAAAATAATAATAATAATAATAATAATAAAACTAGTACAAACAATTTATGAAATCAAAATAATTAATATGATAAACACTATTTCTTAATTTATATTTATCCATCTAAGAAAACAAGCTTATCAATTTGGATAAGATACAATTTATCACACGTATATATTCTTCAAAAATAGAAGTCAACACCCCTAACCAATGTTATAATCGACATTTTTAATTTAAGAAAAGTTATATTGATCAAGGAGTCGAGATCGATCAAGTTTTAGCACACATTAACATAAAACTACAGGTAAACAATGAATGATTTAAGTTATTGTATATTTTTGAATTGTTATTGTTAAAGTGATGATAAGTCCATGCATGCATGTCAATCTTTTTTATGATTTTTGGTCAAATTTCTTGTCTTTTGACTTTTGAGCATTAGAAAGCTTCGACTTTGTTTGGCTATGGAGGCGGGTGGGGTCCTGGAGAACATTCTCTTGCATGGTTGATTTCTGAACTTTCAAAGTTTAGTATCATTGGTTTTGACCATATGAATGTTTTTTATTTATAGAAGAAGTGTTTATCAGTTTATGCTTTTATTTATGATAGTAAGAAAGAAATTAGAGTTATTTACCCCAAGTTTGGTTAACAAGTAGAGCACTTTTACCAAAGAGTACGTGTGCAGACATTCTAACAAGTTTAAATTTCAAAACACTTGCATTGTCAGGATCACTCCTGGTGAGAAATACACCGCTTTCTTTACCTAGTTTGAGTCTGCTTGGGATATATCCATGCTTCGCATGTCTAGGCGGTTTAAAGTCTAACAGTACATATATTTACATAAGAAGTAAATTTCAGTCAAAATGTTCTATATGGGGTCATGGAAGCATGATGATATAACCCTGTCATTTTAGTAAACTTGGTCATATACAGTTATCAAAGACTCTAAACATAAGTTAGGGAATTTAAATGAGGAAATTCATGGATTTAAGTCTACGTATAGACAAAATTATATAGTACATTGGCAATCTTATTTGACCTATTAATTCGACGACCGGATTTATTTTTATGATCTATACAAGAAGTAGTTAAGTGATTCTTAAACTACATGTGGATCGGAGCAAGAAAGAGTTTAACGCTAAAGCCTAGGCAAATGAGTTCCCTGTGTATATTTGTAAAGAAGTAAATGAGTTTATGAAATGATAATGCAAAAATTCCTATTATGAGTTTCTGTGTCCTGCCATTTGTAACTTTGTCTGTCATCAATTTGATGGATTCGATTTATTGTATACTTCAGTTCGATACTTATATACGAGTATACCTCTTTAAAAACTTCAATTACACAGAAAAACAGTTATTGATCCGCTTTGATTTGATTTGTCTATCATATTTGATATGCGTTAAAATTTTCCTTAACTAAACTATTGCTCTATATTTTGTTTCATTCCAGGTTAAAGAATGTCTAAAAGAGTTAAAGGGGCTGCTATCGGTATTGATCTTGGAACAACATACTCATGTGCAGCTGTCTGGTTTGACAGCAAAAATCGTGTGGAGATTATTCCAAATGAACAAGGAAACAAGATCACCCCTTCTTGTATAGCTTTAAATGATACAGAGTTATTGGTGGGAGAGGGTGCAAAAAATCAGATCGCTAGGAACCCTACTAACACCGTGTTTGGCAAGTCTTTCTAGCAAACTATATCCTAATTCATCTAGGGTTGACTAATTTTGTTGCTAACAATAATAGTTCACATTTTCAGATGTCAAACGTTTGATTGGAGGCAGGTTTGCTGATCCTCAAATGCAGAAGGATATGGACTCGTGGCCTTTCAAGGTGATCAAAGGGCTTACAAGGGAGCCAGCTGTTGTATTCGAGTACAAGGGTGAACATAAACACTTTTCTCCAGAAGAATTATCCGCATTGGTTCTCCAGAAGATGAAACAAGATGCTGAAGATTATATCGGAAGAGAGATAACAGATGCTGTGATCACTGTTCCTGCTTATTTTAATAACCAACAACGAGAGGCAACAAAGAAAGCTGGGGACCTTGCAGGTCTTAATGTCTTGCGTCTTTTAAATGAGCCTACAGCTGCTGCAATTGCATATGGTGTTGACAATATGGCTGATAAATATTGGCGTAAGAAGAAGAATGTTTTGGTCTTTGATTTAGGTGGAGGAACGTTTGATGTATCTCTTTTGGAAATCATTAAAGCAAGTGCTATCAATGTCAAAGCAGTTGGGGGAGACACTCATTTAGGTGGTGAAGATTTTGATAAGATGCTCGTTAACTACTGCATAAATGACTTTAAAAGAAAACACGGGGAGGTTGACATAAGAGGGAATGCAAGAGCAATGGCGAGGTTAAAAGTTGCTTGTGAGAAAGCAAAAAGGGATTTGTCCTCAACCAGTCTAACTTCAATTGAAATTGACTGCTTGNATTCGAGTACAAGGGTGAACATAAACACTTTTCTCCAGAAGAATTATCCGCATTGGTTCTCCTGAAGATGAAACAAGATGCTGAAGATTATATCGGAAGAGAGGTAACAGATGCTGTGATCACTATTCCCGCTTATTTTAATAACCAACAACGAGAGGCAACAAAGAAAGCTGGGGCCCTTGCAGGTCTTAATGTCTTGCATCTTTTAAATGAGCCTACAGCTGCTGCAATTGCATATGGTGTTGACAATATGGCTAATAAATATTGGCGTAAGAAGAAGAATGTTTTGGTCTTTGATTTAGGTGGAGGAACTTTTGATGTATCTCTTTTGGAAATCATTAAAGCAAGTGCCATCAATGTCAAAGCAGTTGGGGGAGACACTCATTTAGGTGGTGAAGATTTTGATAAGACGCTCGTTAACTACTGCATAAATGAATTTAAAAGAAAACACGGGGAGGTTGACATAAGAGGGAATGCAAGAGCAATGGCGAGGTTAAAAGTTGCTTGTGAGAAAGCAAAAAGGGATTTGTCCTCAACCAGTCTAACTTCAATCGAAATTGACTGCTTATATAATGGCATTGACTTTTCGACTAAAATCAGCCGAGCCAAATTTGAGGAACTAAACTCAATTTACTTCGAGAAATGTGTTAAACTTGTAGAACAATGTTTGATTGAAGGGAAAATGAAGAAGGGGGATGTGAACGAGGTGGTTGTTGTTGGGGGATCAACTAGAATTCCAAAGGTACGACGAATGGTGGAGGAAATTTTCGTAGGGAAGACAAGTTATAAGAGCATGAATGGTGATGAGGCTGTTGCATTTGGTGCTGCAATCTTAGCTGCAAGTTTAAGTGGAACGAATCATAAATCATTACGGGGTATTGTGCTACGTGATGTCACTCCACACTCGTTGGGAATTGACATCCAGCAGCCAAACGGTGAAAAAGGTTTCATGCATGTACTTATTCCCAGGAACACATCCATACCGGTAATCAAGAAACATATGTTTTATTCAAAGTTGAACTCAACAAGAGGAGATATCTCGGTGTACCTAGGTGAGAATGCCAAGGTTAAGGAAAACATATTTCTTGACACCTTTGCCCTCACTGGCCTTAAGCTAGGTCCTGATGGACATTCGGACGTTGAGGTTTGCTTCAGTATAGATGTTAACGGGATCCTTCTAGTCTCTGCTAGGGAAATATCCACTGGTCAGACAAAATCAATTACAATTACTCAGATCTGATCGTGTCTCATAATTCATAGTATAACTTATGTATGTGGATGGACAGTTAATTTGCATTTGCATTTTGATGGACCGGCCAGTTTTTAACTAAAATATGTTTCTTCATTTGTTCCTTCACTCTACATCTTTTCTGGTGTTAATGAACTTAGCATATGGTATTGTAGTGTATATGAACCTTTGAAAAAAATTTAGGATCCACTAGCTATCCCATAACTATGACTAGCCTTAATGGTCAAAGGTAAAGTGGTATCATTCATTCGGCAAATGCCATAGAAGGAACATTAGTTTTAGTGCTAAGCCGCCCATATGTCTCATATACTATAATTTGAGATGGATCCTAAACTTTGTACTGCAGTTCACCAGTTATTATCTTTTTTTAACAATGTTTTGCAAATGAAGATATCCCTCTAAATATTTTGGTTCAACTCGTGACGAGTCACTGTGAGCTAAAATCAGTCATACAAAGTGATGCATTGTCCTAGTCTTGCTGTTTAGCCAATTCGCATAGATGGTTTATTGAACTAGAAGTGGGAATATATGTTATTAATTTTGAAAAAAAAAAAAAAAAAAAAATCATAAATTCTTAGACCAGAGGATCTTCTATAAACATGAAAATATAATATTCAATTTTAATTTTCTAATAACAAGTATTTAAACAGATTAGGTGTACAAAACGATCAAAGAAACGAGTAAGTTGGAAATACGATAGGATTGCACAGAAAACCATAAACATGTATTTTTCGTATACATATAACAGAAATAATCATAAGATTGAACAGATAACCATAGCTATCGTGGAGATTTTAGAGACTCGACTTGTGATTTTCCGTGAAGACCATTTAACCTGATAAAAGTACGATACTCGTTAAAGGTCATGGGCTGATATAGAGCTGATTCTGTGTCTGTTATTAGCTGCTCAGCAGGTTTAATAGGAATATCTCCTCTTGGGTTGTAGAAGAAGGCCAACGAGACTCGCTCTTCATTTGAGTTAACAATCACACGATGCTCTATGCTCTTGTACTTTGCATTGCTTATCACCTAGAATTTCTCATAAGGATGATAAAAAAANAGGGGAGATATCTCGGTGTACCTAGGTGAGAATGTCAAGGTTAAGGAAAACATATTTCTTGACACGTTTGCCCTCACTGGCCTTAAGCTAGGTCCTGATGGACATTCGGACGTTGAGGTTTGCTTCAGTATAGATGTTAACGGGATCCTTCTAGTCTCTGCTAGGGAAATATCCACTGGTCAGACAAAATCAATTACAATTACTCAGATCTGATCGTGTCTCATAATTCCTATTATAACTTATGTGTGTGGATGGACAGTTAATTTGCATTTGCATTTTGATCAACCGGCCAGTTTTTAACTAAAATATGTTTCTTCATGTGTTCCTTCACTTGTATACAACTTCTCTGGTGTTAATGAATTTAGCATATGGTATTGTAGTGTGTATGAACCTTTGAAAAAAATTTAGGATCCACTAGCTATCCCATAACTAAGACTAGCCTTAATGGTCAAAGGTCGAGTGGTACCATTCATTCAGCAAATGCCATAGAAGGAACATTATTTTTAGCTCTAAGCCGCCCACCCTACGTCTCATATACTAATTTGAGATGGATCCTTAAACTTTGTACTGCAATTCACCAGTTATTATCTTTTTTTAACATTGTTTTGCAAATGAAGATATCCCTCTAAATATTTTTGCTCAACTCGTGACGAGTCACTGTGAGCTAAAATCGGTAATAAACAAAGTGATGCATTGTCCTAGTCTGGCTGTTTAGCCAATTCGCGTACATGGTTTATTCAATTAGAGAAGTGGAATTATGACAATATAATATTCAACTTTAATTCTAATAACAAGTATTTAAACAGATTCGGTGTACAAAAAGATCAAAGAAAGTAAGTTGAAATATGATGGGATTGTACTGAAACCATAAACATGTATTTTTCGTGTACATATAACAGAAATAAACATAAGATTGAACAAATAACCACATCTATCGTGGAGATTTTAGAGACTCGACTTGTGATTTTCCGTGAAGACCATTTAACCTGATAAAGGTACGATACTCGTTAAAGGTCATGGGCTCATATAGAGCTGATTCTGTGTCTGCTATTAGCTGCTCGGCAGGTTTAATAGGAATATCTCCTCTTGGGTTGTAGAAGAAGGCCAACGAGACTCGCTCTTCATTTGAGTTAACAATCACACGATGCTCTATGCTCTTGTACTTTGCATTGCTTATCACCTGGAATTTCTCATAAGGTAAAAAAAAAATGAGACTTATTAGAATTCTTCTTGGATATCATTAAAAAAAATCAGCTATACTGATTCTTCTAATTATGTCATTAGAGGACTAACCTGAAGCTGATCAGCAAGGTTGACAATGAAAGCATTAGGGATCGGTTTTACAGTGACCCAAGCATCATCTCTGCGGACTTGTAAGCCAGAAACATGATCATCTGGCAACAAAATTGTAATACCGCCTGGATCTGAATGTGGAGAAATTCCTAATGTCAAGTCGGGTTGTGGACATTTCGGGTAGAAATTAACTCTCAATGTAGCCCCAATTTCCTCCCCGCCAAATGCATTCTCAAGATAATCCTCGTCTAATCCAAGGTTTAAAGAAAATATCTTCATTAATCGGCTACAAAGCTTCAACACTTCTTCATTGTACTCAGCTACCAATTCCCTACGTAAACACGTACAAATAGATTAAAGAATATGCATTTGTTAGTTGTCACCGTAAGAGACTCTTTCATCTTTAACGATGAGTTTTTCATGGTATTCAACGTTTCTTAAACTATCAAAAATAATTCATTGTTCGTTGATCATGAAATGATCCACAAATCATTAAAGGGAGATCATTGTTTTCTTAGCATCTCCTTCGGTTCATCATGAAAAAGACGATCACATATGTTTCGGGACAATATTTTCAGGATAAAAACTTTGCGCAAGAATCACGACATCTCAAAGGGACTTTTCCATCCAAAAATGGAAGTTTCTTGTGGTGTTTTCATGCATTAAAAACACATGTTTTACATGCATGGGAATAAAGTTCTTGATATTTATTTGTAAAAGACCGAAACCAAATTATGCAGTCGTAGTCATGAATATTTCACATTGACCATGTGCATTAATTAATTTGAGCATGCATCCTTTGAATTAGTTGACAGTTTACGTAACTTCACTTCAGGACCACTTAAATGCTGGCTTTTGATTTCTAGCCTAAAACACATGTGTCTTTTATTAGTAACAAAAGACCAAAAGTCAATAAAAATCATATCTTAATATTTAAGACTAGACGAATACCCATACATTGCAATGGAATTTTAAAGCGGATAGTTTTAGTAATAAAAAAAGTTTATAGGTTATAAACAAAAATAGTAAAAGTTTGAGGATTTGGGGATTAAACATTATGTTTTGAAACCTGGCTCGACTCGGGTGGTTCAACCGGTTGAATTGTTCCGGTCGAAAAATGGGTCAGTTTAAACCGGGTTATCTCAACGGGTTGGATCAAAAAATGGATCAAATTAAACCGGGTCAACCCGCCGGGTTTGAAGCATCCTGAGTCAACCCAGTTTTCGATGTGTATTAATAGTTTCCTTTTGAAACATGTGTTTTCAACGTTCCTTTTTTTTTTTTAGTTTCAACATTTTCATTTTAATTTTTAACATTTCAATTTCTTGACTTTCACTTTTTACTTTGATAATTTTTGTTTTATAGATAGTATAGATAGGAACCCTTTCTTATTATAATTAATTTAATTTTTCAAAAATTATTGCTTCAATATAATATATGTTGATTTGCTGAAGTTTGAACTAGCTATAAGTCTCGTGCACGCACGAGGTTTACACATGAATCAAATTTATTTTAAAATTTTAGTTTAGTATATGGACATATAAGAATTTACCCGTGAAAATTGTGATATAAAATACAACTAATACTTGTTCAGGATTTTTTATTATGTATTAATATCTATTACAATAATATTTTGTAAAAAAATTTGTTGGTTGAAAGATTTAACTTTGTTTAACTGACATAGATGTTGAGGTTGAGGTTGATGTTGATGTTGTTTAATTTTAATTATTCATATCATGTTGTACAAAATATGCGAGTTTATTAGCACATAATCAGCACGAATAGGAGATATATCAGCAGGCCATCCACGGGACACCATTCGTAGTGAGGGAAGCCCTCTTGATGAAGTTAAAATATGCTTTGTAAAGTTTTTTAGAAATGTTTTTCTGGATATCCATATATAAACTTTAAATAAGAATTTCATAGTCGTTGTTATAAGTACAATAGCGTATATTTATTTTTATATCACGGTAATCCGTGCTTACATTTGATATTCATATTCCTGTTAACAATAGTTTAGCCGTATTTAATATTCAATCCCGTGTACGCATAAATTAAACTTTTAAAATAAAATAACATGAGTCCTTATTTAACGTATATAGTAAAAAAAATATTTTAATGGATAAAAGTCTAAAACCAGTATTAGTTTAAAAAAATATTTAACGTATATTAAAACTAATTCGTATATTTACAAAATTTTGTAATTTTAATAGATGAAAGTCTGAAAAATAATACTAATATTCATGTAATTTTAAACAAAGTTTATCTTATAAAGTATAAGGAGTATAAAGTGTAAGGGGTTATTTGTGATTTTTCTAAAATTATTAAAAAACATGGAAACTTGTAACTTTACACTTAACTCTATATAATTTATGTAAAATTCAACCACTAAAGTTTTATTAATTACTTCATCTTTTTTTAAGTTTTTGTTTTCACAAATTTGACACCTATATTTTTATGCATTTTTTTTCTTAACCAAATTTCTATACCAAATTTATTAAAGTTTGACCAAAATCAATTCAATTTTAACTTTTTATTGTCCAATCATATTGTTTGATTTCGCCTACGTGGCAAAATCGAGCTCCCCTACTGGTCTAATTTTTTTTTCAATAAGAAAGATTTGGCAAAAACATTTCGAAATGATGTAATTCTTTTACTATATAAAAAAGATTAGTAAACCCAATGAAATGACTCGTTTCAATTAAGTTGACGTATTTTTACTAATCGATAAGTTTTTTCAATTTAAAAATTTGTACAAATGAAATCGATCTCTAATGTGATGATGCATATCTTAAGTTCCAGATGGATCTGCTCGTTTGTTCTGTTAAGTTTCGACATAAATAAACTACCGAATGCAAAAATTAAGGAAAACATGCATCTAGTTAGTTTTTATTTTAATAGAAGAGACTGTGTTGTGCCTAATTCATGCAACGTAAGAATTGGGTTCAAGTCTCAAGATGTTCGTGTTAATATTTGACGACGTTCAAAACAATATAGTGAAGGAACATGTGTTATCTCACCTGCACGACGAAGGTTGAGTTGGCCATTTGCTTTCGTCTCTCATTGAAGCCGGAAGGAATTGAAGGAAGAAATAGTCACTCCAATCCAATTTGGCACCTTTCTCCACCCCAACACGGCTGCCATAACCCTCGTAGGTAGCAGGGGAGTTGGCATACGTCTGTTTCATGTCTAGCGGGAGATGGAAGAACTCCCGCCAGACCCTTTTTGTTGCAGCCATGAGATGGTGGCTTACACCATGGTTAATAACCTGGAACATGCCCCACTCACGACAAGCATCAGAGATAAGATCCATAGTAGTTTTACGTAAGTTAGGGTCATTAGCATAGAGGTTAGCAAGATTAATGATGGGAATATCATTCGCTTCTATTGAGGAGATGTTGTCAAGTGAGGATGGCCGGTCGTATATAGCTTTCACATAACAGTCAGGAATAGCGTTTATTCCGCTGTCTGAGAGTGATTGCACTCGGACCACCGGCTCTGGCCAGCTTTGCAAGGTGCTTACCATCACTCCACAACTGTTTTCTAGGGTTTTGGGTGTGTGGTTGTTTGAAGAGATATGATTGTAAGTGAACAAAAGTGGTGATATCAGAATGGTACATATATATAGAAAGTGTTGTGGGACACCCATGTTTAGTTTTCTAACAATTATCACAAAAATAAAAAGAAGAAAGAAAAGTTAACATATCTAGATAAAAGTTGTAAGGTTGAAGATCTAGAAAAAGACTTTGTGCGTACCGTCTTTAAAATGGCAATTTTTAAAGTCAAGAAATATAAGTTTTTTTTTTTTGGAAAGGCAAAGTCAAGAAATATAAGTAATTATCAATGCTTTAGATATCAACCCCATATTTTTAAGGTTGACGATCTAGAAGTTTATGCCATACAATAGCATGGCAGAGGTTCACTTGTCGAACATATACTTCATTCAAGTTACCAAAGTGCTTCAAAGATTAGTGATTTAGTTAGATCTAAGGTCCTACAAGACGTGACCCCAATAACGTTTTTGCATCACTTATCGAAGATTTTTATCGAGTCTACTTATAAAAAATCTTGAATAGATGTTGCATTTAGTGTTTATAAGTACTAATATGTAATGAGTTCATGTTAATGTTTGCGCTAAGATTACGTTATGTATATGTATTGTGATCGAAGGTAAGGAATGTCGTTGCAAAAGCTTTCGATCATATATCATCGAATTCGATATCTTATACTTGTTGCCGTACGTGATTCTTTGTAACATGATTGGATAATAAAACTCCATTACTTAAGAACAAACATAAGCTTGTTACTAGTTTTTTAATACGCAGTTTTTTTGGACGTTCCAAAAAGCAAAGACGAAAAAAACACGATTTGAAAACTATCTATAACTCTATATACGTATATTGTCGACCTTTATTTATGAAGAATGCTTCAAAACCGTGTCAAACTGTTAAAATAACAGATCTAATCTCAAAACAACTACAACACTAACAAATCACCCAGCCAACCACCCCTTGGTGAATCTTATTATTACTTAATAGTTCAAGAAGACAAGTCCACAAAACGTGTGCTTGCCAGACAAATACAAAGAGAAAAGATCGTCCCCTTCAGAAGGGTCTAATCTATCACACTACAAAGAATCAAATACAATCAGCCTCACTACAAACTCTCAAATACTACCAGAAAATACTAGACTATTGATCAAGATGATCAAACCTATAAGACCAGACAAAATGAGATAACCACCACAATGAGAGAAGATGTATGTGAAAAATAGGACGGCTTGAATGTGTTGTATGGAACAATTAGGGTTAGCCCAGCTTATATAGAAACAAGTTACACTTCAGTACCTGAAATATAACAAACCTGCTATACAAGACTAAACATACAAAGTGAGAATAATATTGACACAATAAGTCCCTCAACTTATAATAGTCAATGCATGAGCTTGACCAACCATATATTTCAACACCCCCTCTCAAGCTCATGGCTTGAACATATCCACCAACCCAAGTTTATCACAAAACAGTTTATGCTGAGAAATACTCAACCCCTTTGTAAAAATGTCAGCAACATTATTAGCAGAGGCAACCTTCAAGGTTTTAATAACACCTGAAGCTACCTTCTCTCTAACTAAGTGCAAGTCAATTTCAAAGTGTTTAGTTTTCTCATGAAACACTGGATTGGCAGCAATCTGAATAGCAGAACTACTATCAGACAACAAGTTAACAGGTAAAACATCATCAATACCAAGATCTTTAAAAATCTTAACAATCCACACAATCTCACAAGTAGTAGATGCAAGACATCTATACTCAGCTTCAGCTGAAGATCTAGAAATAGTGGCTTGTTTCTTACTTTTCCAGGAAATCAAGTTATTACAAAAGTAAACACAAAAACCTGACACAGATTTCCTAGAAACAGGACACTTAGCCCAGTCTGCATCTGAAAAAGCATACAGATTTAGCTTATCACCATATTTAAATTGAATACCTGTACCAGGAGCCTGCTTCAAATATCTCAAAACTCTAAGTGCAGCAGTGAAATGAGAATTAAGAGGAGAATGCATATGCTGACTTAGGCAATGAACAGAATAGGATATATCAGGTCTAGTAACAGACAAGTAAATCAATTTTCCAACCAACTTTTGGTACTCAGTCATATTAGTCAGATACTTATCATTATCAGTTTCTACATGACTCAAAACAACATTTTGCTGCATAGGAGTAGCAGCAGGTTTACAAGCCAGTAAACCATACTCACTCAATAAATCCAAACAATACTTCCTTTGAGACAAACAAATACCAACATTACTTTCTAAAACTTCAATGCCCAAGAAATATTTGAGAGGACCAAGATCCTTAATCATGAACTTAGAGCTAAGAAACTCTTTAAATCTTTCTATCTCATTACTATTGTTACCTGTGATGACAATATCATCAACATAGACCAATAGAGCCAAGAAAATACCATTTTTATCTTTAGTATACAAAGAGTAATCATTAACACTTTGTTTAAAGCCATTTTCAATCAAAGCAGTGGTAAGTTTCTCATTCCACTGCCTTGGAGCCTGTTTAAGACCATAAAGAGATTTGTTCAATTTGCACACTCTAGTATCATCTTTATCATAAAAACCAGGAGGCAATTGCATATAAACATCTTCATATAAATCTCCATATAAGAAAGCATTATTAACATCAAGTTGAAATAAAGGCCACTTATTATAGACAGATAAAGCAATTAAGCATCTAACAGTAACCATTTTCACAACAGGACTAAATGTTTCCTCATAATCAATACCTTCCCTTTGACTATAGCCTTTGGCAACAAGCCTGGCTTTATATCTATCAATTTCTCCAGAAGATTTATATTTAAGTTTCCATAACCATTTACAGCCAATGGCAATCCTGCCTTCAGGCAACTCACATACCTCATAAGTATTGTTTCTATGTAAAGCTTCCATTTCAGAATTCATGGCTTCTTTCCACATAGGATTCTGTTTGGCCTCATCAAGAGTTTTAGGCTCACAAGACTTATTTAAACTGACAGAGAAACACATATTCACTCTAGACAAATTAGAATAAGACACATATTTTTCAAGACCATATTTCACATTACTACCAACAACAAAATCATTGAACCTAACAGGCTGACTCCTTTGTCTAGTAGACCTTCTGACACTTGGAGGTGCTTCACCATGATCCTCACCATTTAAAGTATTTTGACTTGTGCCCTCAGAGGTGATAGTATCATCTATCTGGGTTGCAGTGGCTGCATCTTCTTCATTGACAGGATGAACACTGTCATCAGAAGATACCCTGCCACTACCTTCCACATTAGAAGGGTCCCCCTCTTCATCATTGGGACTTTCAGACCCATGAGTGTCAAAAAAGTTTAAAGAATTTACCCCACTTTCATCAAAGTTCAGTTCTGGTTTATTTAAAACATTTTCAACTTTCATTTTAAAAGGAAAAACAGTTTCATAAAATTTTACATCTCTTGCAAAAAACACAGTTTTACTATCCAGACCATACAACTTATAAGCCTTCTTTATACCAGAAAAACCAATTAAAACACATTTTTCAGATTTAGAACTGAACTTATCATTTGAATTCAAAATAGTGGAATAACAAAGACACCCAAAGGATCTGATATGAGAGAGACTAGGATCCTTACCATACACTAAAGAATAGGGTGAAGCACCAGACAAGACAGAGGAGGGAAGCCTGTTGATCAAGTAAACAGCAGTTAAAATACACTCAGGCCACATAGAGAGAGGAATCCCCCCCTGAAACATAAGACTCCTAGCCACATTAAGAAGGTGTCTATGTTTCCTCTCAGCAATCCCATTTTGCTGAGGAGTATAGGCACATGAAGTTTGATGGATCATACCTAATTCATTAAACAGATTTGACAAATGATGATTAACAAACTCAGTTCCATTATCAGACCTAACTATTTTAACTCTTTTATTAAACTGAGTAAAGACAAGTTTTATGAAACTTTCAATATAGTGAGCAACTTCAGTTTTAGATTTTAGAAGATAAACCCAAACAGCTCTACTAAAGTCATCCACTATAGTTAGAAAGTACCTAAAACCTTCCTTACTAGTAACTTTATAAGGACCCCAAACATCACAGTGAACTAACTCACCAACAGACTCAGTTTTATGCTCACTTAATGGAAAAGGTTCTCTAGTTTGTTTGGCCTTATGGCAAATATCACAAGGTGAAACATGATCCATCTTTTTAAAACCAATTTTATTTCCCAAAACAGATAAGACTTGGTCAGCAGGATGACCAAGCCTTTGGTGCCATAACTCATTAGAAACATGACAAACAAACACAGAATTACAAACACCAAATATAGACTCACCACAGTTAGTCATGTCAAACAGATAAAGACCCCCAGACTCACTACCAGTCCCCACAAGCTTGTTCTGTTTCAAATCCTGAATATAACATTTATGTTCATCAAACCCAACAAAGAATTTACTATCCTTTATCATTTTATTAACAGATAACAAACTAACATTATAATCAGGAACAACCAAAACATCAAACAGAACAACACCAGTGGTCAATCTAAGACTACCAATAGCAGAAATTTTAGCAACAGTACCATTAGGATGACCAACAGTAAGCATAAGACTAGAGATATCTACCACATTAAACATGTTTTTAGTAGAATCAGTCATATGCTGGTTAGCACCAGAATCAATAATCCAACCAAGAGTAACATTATAACATACATCACCAGTTTTAGCACAGAAAAATTTATCAAAATTCAAATTAAACATCACATTATTATTCATAAAACTGGTTTTCATACCTGACATATTAGCAGAAACACTAGCAGATGGTTTCTCATTGATAAGATTTAAAAGCTTCATCATCTGTTCACTAGTGAAAGACCCAGAAACAGACCCAGAGGAAGTGGATGGTTGAGACATATCTGCATTAGCACTAAATCTCTTTGCAGAAGCAGATTGTTTAGGCAAATTTGGGTTTCTTTTAAAACCAGGTGGATAACCATTTAATTCAAAACATCTATCAATAGTATGCCCAATTAAGCCACAATGTTTACAAACCAAATTAGGATTAGGTCCCCTATTACCATTACCAGTATTATTGTTACTATTACCATTTCTTTTAACAAAATTGTTATTAGAATTAGAATTATTATTGGTCTTAGTAAGAAAAGCAGCAGGTTGGACCTTGCTGTTAGAACCAGAGCTTGGGTGGAGTCCTCTATGAGACTCCTCCCTAGAGACCACATTAAAGGCCTCTTTAACTGACTGGTAAAGGGTCCCTAGACAAGATATTACTCCTAATAGGTTGGTAAACTTCATTTAAGCCCATGAGAAACTGCATAAGTCTAATCAATTGATTATGTTTTAAAACCCCTTCATGAGCAGCACAGGTACAAGTAGGTAACAAGGTTAAAGTATCAAATTCCCTCCATAGAGAGTTCAGCTTATGATAATAATCAGGAACAGATAATTCACCTTGTTTAAGACTGTTAATTTTATGAATCACATTAAAGATAATAGAACCATCAACTTTGTCATAAGTTTCCTCTAACTCTTTCCATACTTCAGATGCAATTTCTGAGTAAACTTGTCCTAAGTACAACTCAGGAGACAAGGACCCAAGAATCCAGCCAAGAACAATGGCATTGCATCTTTCCCATTGAAGGGCAAGAACAGGACTAGTAACAGGTTTAATACAAGTACCATCAACAAAACCCATTTTATTCTTTCCTTTTAAAGCAATTTTCATAGCAGTAGACCACATTTTATAATTGTCAGACCCAGTAAGTTTAAAATGCACAATAGGCACATTGGAATTATCACTAGAATGCAGGTAAAGAGGATTACCAGCATCCAAAGCACTAATAAGAACCTCAGTCATGATAACAAGAACAAGACAAACAACAAAGCAGATAAGCAAGACAAACAGACCACAAGACAAGAACAAAAGCAAATAAACCAGACAAATCAAGAAACTCCAACAATCCCAGAACTACTCTCCACCAATCTAAAACACCAACAATCCCAGAACTACTCTCCACCAAACTAACTAATAACAAGAAACTAAAACTATAACTAAGATCTATACTACTACTCACACCCAATTCGACTGAAGTACCAAGTCTTACACCTATCTGTGGGAAGAGCAGGTTTCCGTACTCCTCAAGGGAGCAGGTCAAGATGTTACCCACAGAGTTTGCAGTGCAAAAAACTAAAGTACCCAGTGAATTAAGAGAAATAGAAAGATCTTACAGTGATAAACCAGAGTACGCAGCGGAATGAACCAATCACCAACACCCTTGATTCACTTAGTCAAGAGTGTTAGTAATCACGAAAGAACCCAATTAATCACCACACGACTTCCAGAATCAAGATCCCCAAATTGACCACTTAGGGTTTCAAGAAACCCTAACTGAAAATTCAAGAACCACAAGAAACCACGAATACCAACAACGGCCGTTAAGGAAACAGCCTCAATTGAGCCTAATTGCTCTCCAATAACAAAACCCCCAAATTTTGAGATCAAACCCTAAAAACCCTAATATCAAGAACCAACGGAGATCAAAGCCGTGGCTCTGATACCATGTTAAAATAACAGATCTAATCTCAAAACAACCACAACACTATCAAATCACCCAGCCAACCACCCCTTGGTGAACCTTATTATTTACTTAATAGTTCAAGAAGACAAGTCCACAAAACGTGTGCTTGCCAGACAAATACAAAGAGAAAAGATCGTCCCCTTCAGAAGGGTCTAATCTATCACACTACAAAGAATCAAATACAATCAGCCTCACTACAAACTCTCAAAT